>KV748771.1:0-17173 GCA_001692915.1 Glonium stellatum | reverse complement strand
AGGCGGGGGAGGGGGGGGTTTGCCGGTTTTAGTCGTGGTGGTGGTGGTGGGGCTGATGCTGATGCTGACTTTGTGGGCGGGTGGGCTGGGTCCGCGACTGGTACCATGCGCCGTGGATGCACGCTACGGATAACGGGCGGGAGCCGCTGCGCGGGCTGACGTTCGAGCGGCCGACGCCGGTGGTGGAGTTGGCGAGGGGGCAGGGTCGCATTTTGCAGACGTGGGCGTGTGGGTTTGATGACTCGGCGGGTAAGCGGGTTGCGGGGAGTCGAGATGTTGCGGCGTGAGGGTGGTTGGGCTGACTGTGGTGTAGGTGCGCTTTTGTTCGGTAAGGTGTGGGCGGATCCGAATAACCCGAAGTGGGAAAAGGATCTCAAGTTCCCGCTTGGCACTTGCGTTTTCAAGGTATGTAGCTTGGACTGTTGGGTTTCTGGGTGAGAGGGAGCTCAAGAAGGCCTGGATATTGATGACCGATGCTACCGACGATGAAGTCCCAAAGATGAAAGGAGCCCCGGCAATGAAGGCTGTAAGTGAATTGACAAGTCTATCTGGAATGTGTTTTAATAAGACGAATAGGTGATTGCGAAACCGCTTACAAGCCCATCTGACAACGGACGTTATAGGAACAACTTCGCCTCTGACCTCCGTCTTTTGCAAGTTGATTTTGCTGTGCGAGACGACAGAGCTCCTATAGGTTGGGTGTTCGGCACTTTCATGTTTGATTGAAGCAAAAAAGAAAAGAATGTAAGTGTATACCTGCGCCACGAACCGTAAACCGGCCGCCGCGCGGGGAGTACGCTAATCATTATTTCCTGCAGCCTTGGGACCGCATCATCCCTGTGGGCATTATGTGGGGAAATGACCCCGAGTTTACTCAAAAGAAAGTGGATGAAGGCTGCAAGCCGTCCGAGTCATGGATTAATCCGGAGGTGGAAGAGCTTAGAATCTCTCTCGGTGGCAAGAGACCAAGTTGGGGATGGAATGGAAGAATGAACGGCCCAGGTAAGACGGGTTTTACGGCTCCATTGGGAAATATATCCCTTCTCACTAATTAACGATCCTAACTGCATAATAGCCGATAATTCCACATCAGCTTGTTCCTCATGTCATTCTCTCGCACAGAAGAGACCGGACGATGTCACGGACATTCACCCCTCATTGGTACCTCCGAAGGCTGTCCCGCCGGAGAACGACGCGGAAAATATGAAATGGCGATTGGCAATGAGTGAGGCCGCATATTACGACTTTACGGTCGCTGATTTGAAACTAGGCTCCGGAATATTCCCTCGGGAAAGCCTTTCACTCACGGCTAGCTATCCGGCGACTACTCACTTCAGCTCCAGATGGCATATAAGAATTTCCTTGCTTGGAAAAACGAGCCGAAGACTTTCATAGCGCAAATTTGGCATTCTACAAAACTAGCTGTTCCCTCCTCGAAGACAAGAAAGGCTGTAGATGAAATGAACAGCGTACAAAGAGCCGGACCGCCTCCTAAATATCCTGACGATAAAGAGTCAAACTAGTTGGTACATAGGTTTCTTGTGTAACATTATGTTCTTGTAGAACCTATCATTCCTCAATGCGTGTTTCCTAAATTGAATAAGAGGTGGTTGAGGCGGTCGACTTCATGATATTGGCGGCTCCAGGATCCGGGAACATTATGTCAAGTTAATCAGAAGTCTCGGATACCCCGGGTTCGAGGATCCGGTTCCGCGGATGTATCTAAACACATTAGCTATGTACATGTAAGTATATAGTGTAGTTGGGGAAATAGACTTTAACATAGGAGAATTTCTACCTACGTCCCAATTTGCCTCGGAAATCTTGCTAACCTCGCATTGACTTAAGCCCTTACAAGAATCAAAGCTTTTCAGAAAATCAATACATTTTATAAAATGAGGGGAAGAATATGATTAGGGTTGTTAATGCACGCCCATGGTGTTAGCATTTCTATTACCAGGGTATACAATCATCATAAATCTTTAAAGTCACGTTTTTTAGGAGCTAAGAAGAGCGATAGAATATGCTGGTCCAATATGATAATTTGCTGTGATTGTAGAGGCTCACATTAAGTCGAAAGAGCACTCCTGTTTACGCAAACCTACCTTCGACCTAGCGAATGGTGAAAATCATAGCAGATATTCGGCGGGGCGCTCTGCGCTTCCTGCTCCTCGCTGGTATAGCTCCTCAACCAATTTGTGTCTTACGACAGCTTCCTCCCAGTCAGGATATTCTGCAGTCTTGCCGTCTGCGAATGCCTCATACAGACGCCCAATATTTTGCGCGGGTATCGGCAGCTTCTCCCAGCCATCGCTCTCAACCTCTACCACTTCAACATTTCCACTAGCGTGATCGTGAAGTTGAATCTTCGTATCCGGATATCCGACTGATATCGAGGATCCAGAAGATGTAACCTGGATTTCACCTGTTTCGCCGTACACACGCCAAAGCAGGCCTGGCTCATTACCAAAGGGCTTACCACCACGGAGGTGATAGGTAAGAAGGGCGCCAGACTCAAGATGGCCTTGGAGGAGAACTTGATCGTGCGAGGTGCGCGTCACAGTGCTAACGACTTTGCTGTCTGGAGATGTAAGAGGTTTGTCGATGATATTGATTTGGGGTCGCTTGGTTTCGAGGATAGAAGAGTAGGACTTAAGCTCGCCGACGGCATATAGCAGACCGTAGAACCCTATTCGTTGAATTAGTATAGACTTCAGCTTTGAACGATCTTTACCGCGTACCATGCGAGAAGTGAATTGTAACCATGTTACCCCCAACGTCCTTGTCATTAAAGTACGCGATTGTTTTCAGCTCAGCTGCGCCCATATTATAAGCCGTTGCAACATATGTGACACTCAACACCTTCCCGATCCTCCCACTGTCCACTAAATCTTTGACCTTCTTGAAGACCGGCGACTTCCTTGCCTGAAGGCCCACCATTGTTTTCACGCCTTTCTTCTTCGCCAATTCTGCAAGCTGCCGTCCTTCCTGGAGGTTCTTCCCCAAGGGCCACTCGCAGAAACAGTCCTTCCCCGCTTCGAGCGCAGGGATGAGGGCATCATAGTGCTTGTCTACTCGCACAGAGCAAACGACGAGATCGACGTTGGGGTCGTTTGCAAGGTCTTTGGGGGATCCGTAGGCTTTAGTCGAGGACGGAAGGCCATAGGCTTTGATTGCGGCTCGCGCAGACTCGACGGAGGAATTGCATAGCGCTGTGATTGTGTACTTGGAGGAGTCTTTGATATATGGTAAGTGAGCATCAGCAGCCCACCTCCCTGAGGCGCTGAGGCCAATAAAACCGACGCGAGTAGGTGCCATAATAAAAGGTGATGGTTAGTTAAGTGTGGAGAGTAGTGTGGAGCGTATGAGCGAATGTGTCCGTGGGGTTTTTATGCTAGCCATTGATGTGTATTTGTAATGCTGAAGGCAGACTCCGTAGATACTCCGCAGAGGATTAGCAGGGGTTCCGTAAACGCTCCGCATGATTATTCAACTGCATAGGTAGATACCCAGTAGACATAGCTGGATAGATTAGGTGAATGAGGTCGTATTTCCAATCACATAGCTTGGCGGTGATCCGAGCGTCCCACCCTTGGCCATGTGCTTACCAGGTAACTTACCTCCTATCCAGGCTTGAAAGGTCCAAGCTCGACCGGTGGGGAAGTCTGCAGTAGCGGCGTTCGCACGAGCCTGGGCGTGTCGCCGTTCTGGAGACTCCCCACCTCCCTATAAATAGAAAGTAAAATTGGCCATCTAGCTCAGCGTTAATAACTAGTTCTATAATAACAAAACGAGATATTAGACGCCCAAGCCAACACGCTAGGGAGAGAGGCGTTACACTATTTAGGAATATCATGTGACAATTAGGCCTGTAGTGATCCCGAAAGCATCACGTGTAACTGACTTATACTTTAGCAGTAAGGCGGCCCTTGGAGTGAATAAAATCATAAACCCATCATTATATAAATAAAATACGTCTAGAGCTCACCATAATGCCCTCTGCCAGTTAGAGAACAGCTTACACGCAATAGTATAAAGTCTCATAATAACGTTCACATTTTAGATATTCGAAACGATGGAGAATCTAAGTTGCAGAATTAGCGGCGCCTCGTTTGGTCGTATTGGAGCTTTTGCCGCCTGTATTTATGGTATAGGCGGGATGTGCGGGGCTGCTTGCACAGTGGTCCGTTGAGGATGAGATTAATACTGAACAGAAGGAAGTATCTAGCTCTAGTTAGCGGCAAACAATATTTACCTACTCATTAATAATAAGAGCGCCAGTGAGAGGCTTTTTTCTTCCGTGAATATACGGCTACTTCTTTCTATCCGTTCAATGGCTTCCAGAGTCTCGCAAAGCTGCCCTACAGAATGATGAGAGAACCGCACACTGGTTGGCGGACTGATAATCTCTTACAAAATACATTCGCGGAGTAAGGTTGCAGATGTCCGGAATCTTCAATCAGTCTGGTATAACTACTTTCGTATATATTTAGTCGAGAAATAGCGTTTTGGGCCCACTTCTAACGTGGATTTCGCAAATACTAGGGAGGGTGGGTTGATGTTGCACCCAACTACACTTAGATCTTCATTAGAGATATAGATGTCAAGGCTATGCACCTAGTGCTTTAGATGCACCTTCACTCTGCAGTACAAGATGTTTATACAACTTTAGGGGCTAACAATTATCCAATTTTTTTATCTTTTCTATACAGTAGTGCAAAAACCGAGTACTCTTTCTAATTTCAAATGGCTTAGCGCTAAATCCAATCCGCTATTTTCTAATATCAATCACTAAAACCTAGTGCGCAGCAAGAAACAAGACCAAACTGAATTGAACTGAAATGAAATGAAACGTAACAAACTCCGCGAGATGCACATATAACATATCCGTAAACCCGTAAAGTCATAGTCGGACATGGCGGTATTCGCTGTTTTTGCTAATAATCTTTTCTTCCAGGTTCTCCTTTTACATTACCAATGTATCCTTGGTGTTCTAGTATGGATGATCAAAAAGTAGAGGAGTAAAACAGGACGGTATAACAAAGGGTGCGAGATGACGAGATCCCCTTTTCGTAAACCCAAGTAACTTTTATAGGAGGAAGGAGTTCATGTAGAAGAGACCTATAATCCTTCATCGCCAGGCCCAGGGGTCGTGAGACCTTCGTAAAGATTTGGTCTGGTTGGTCGCATTCGTAACACGTAATTCGAGCCTAGCTTTGTCCTCTTACAACGCCACCTTTTCTGCCTCGAGTGCTGTAATAGCTTTATCGAGGCTGTTGATCCACTGCTGGCTTGTATCGATACGCCCCTTTTGCGACTCAATTAATGCTTCCGCGGTGTTGAGTTGAGTGGTAACGCGGGTGATCTCCCTCTTGGCTGCCCGAAGCTCTGCGTTGGTGGCCTGAATCTGAGCCTGTGCGGCTTGGAGGCCGGTACTAGGTGTTAAGTCTGGCTGGTAGGCACTGCCCACGCCCGGTGTATTAGTTGCATTAAGTTTTGAATTTGCTTCTCTCAGAGAGCGATTCAACTCATACACATCGTTGCGCAGGCGCTTGTTCCATTCCACGTTTTTATCCAACTGTGTAGTGGCTTTCTCGAGTTTTCCGTGGGTTTCCAGCAGGGCTTTTTGATATAACCGTATCTCCGCTTCGTGAGCAATGGTCTGTGCTTCCGATGCTTTAACTAAGTTATGTAGGTCGTGCTGCTCCTGTGTCACCTCTTTGATCTTGCGTCGGTCCAACCCAGCCTTGGAACGATGTTGTTCAATGATATTTGAGTCAGTTGAGTTTGACATAGCGGTATCAGTAGTGGGCTCCACGGAGTGAAGCCGTGCTTTCAGATCTTGAACCTCTGAGTCGTGACGGACTTGATCTGAGGCGCGAGCTGCAACTAGCCCGGCAAGCACTGAGCAATGGACCTTGTGTTGGCCTAACAAGCCGTCATTGACGACCGTGAGTTGTTGCTTCTCCACCTGTAAGGTATGAAGAACAGCCTCTGCCTTAGCCATTTCGTCTTTGTGCTCTCTCAACAGCGCATTCATCTGTTCACAATGGGATTGTTGCAACGCAGCCAGCTGGGCTCGAAGCTTCGAATTCTCTTTTTCTTGATACTGCCACTGTGCTGTGGCGTACATTAAGCCCTGGCTGAGCGCTGTGTCCCATCTGTGGCTTTCGCGTACCCGGGATTTGCAGGACTTCATTGGGCTGCTCAACCGGTCGAATTGCTTAGCCATTCTAATAGGATGATTGAGATGAGGCTGCACGACCCCACTGACTGGCTCTGCTGAGCGACCCATTGGTATATTGATGAGAGGAAGGTACTATGAAAGAGTTTAGATTAAGTCTCGGGAGATACTCGAGGATCACGAAGTGAATATATGAGGATAGATGGAAGAGACATCCTTACATCCTAGGTGGAAGGAGAAGTTGATTTAGTTGATTTATACGCGCGTGCGCGTGATTCGAGTTGTGCTTTTGACTACAACCTGGAAGGAGTGGGGAAGAGAGAGAGGAAACGGTGATACAAAAGTGGGAACTGATATGATCAACGACAGATGACTTGAAGCTCGCTGCTGAAAGCAAGACCGACACGAGCTTATCGGAATGATGACAACAGGTAGATGGAGATGAGATCGCCTTCGTATCTTATGCCGTTCGTTTGATCAAGGTTACGATTGTAGTTGATTAGCTGTTGCTGAAGGAAGGATGGAAGTAACCGTAAGAGGGAGGGCATATTTATAGTTGGAATGTTGGTTCGTGCGCTATGAATTCGGTAAATTCTAGCTCTAAATGGCGTCATAATGGGGCTAGAATGGGCTTTGCTGGACTTGGGGTATTAGAAACTGATGTGAATATAGAGTAGAATATATGTGAATGAGCTGACAGGGTAACGTTGTGGGATAGGGGGGACGCAGGCAGCATTTCCCATTAGCGAGCCCCACCGCCTTAATATCATGCATGGGGGCTCGGCAAAAGATACAGGAACATCTCATCGAGTGAGTTACTACTCCAGGAAGCATATTTATATACTGGCTGAAACTCCTAATCAAGGGCCGTAGGCGCCAGTACAGATCGTGCTTAGGAGCCAAAACTCAACTTTTGCGCCCAGGAAAAGGAGTTGTACTTATGTCTGCGCTGCAAACTGGAGGTAGATTGAAAACAAATAAAGGTAACGATTGCGAGCGGGAACACTGGAAGAAATGAATCGCGAAGCTTCCTAGATTGTTCTATTTTCATCTCTGTTAGTATATTTGCCCGTAGTTTGTTTGCACGGACGAATGCTAAATACATATGCGGCAACCCGCAGGTGGTGGAAATGCACGGGGGCTGAAGCAATTGAACGAATTGGACTAAGTGAGGTATCATAGCCTAAAACCCATAGAGGATTAGCAGTAACGAGCTTGTGGAGTGAATACTGAGTAGGTATAGAGTTCGACAATCACTCAAGGGCTTCGAACACCACAGAAAGAAGCGTATTAGGACGCGTAGTTGATGAGAGGCAGATACTACTGGGCAGAAAGCGAGGGTGGGGTCAGTGGCCAGGCTCACCTTATCTGACGTGGCCGTAGTTTGATGCATGACCATTACTCTTCCACGCCTCTACGATGGCTGGCAGTTGTTTTCAAGCATTTTAGAATCCTGTGATTTTACTGTAACCCTAACGCAACTTCTTATTTCTGCTACTCTTGCCGTGATTCCAGGTAATAGTGGAAGAGAACGTTTACTATACAATACAACATTTGCACGGTGCAACTAAGACTGCCGGAACAAAACACGAGCGATAAAAAGGCCTCAAAGTTCCTCATCCTGAACTTGGATCTTAGTTCACTTTGTGAGCATAAATTGAAGTCGATTAGCTGACCCACCACTCCGCTGTGCTGCCAGAGTCGAAGGAATCCGCAGTAGGCGAGGGGCATTGAATTTGTGGAAACTATAATCTTTCAATGAGAATGTTAGAGACCATGCCGATTGGAGTGGCCCCTGAGACTTAGAATCAAGAGTTGATTTTGGTGATAAACATATAGAGCTGCTGTAGGCGTTGATGGTAGCTTCGGGTGCTACTTGCGTTTTAGTGGGAGGGTTATTCTATGACTGTGGGGTTCTCCGGTCACACAGGAAAACAGATTCGACTTAGATCTTTCTTCGCTATATGGGTATGATAAGAAGATGGCGCATGGGGTTACGTAAAGGCTGAAGAGGCGAGATAAGCCCTGATATTGTCGAAGAGTGGCTTTGGTGTACGAAGCATCACCGAATGATCACCGGTATTTGTTGGTGCTGTTCCTGGCGGCCCCTCGCCGACGCGACACGACACGACACATCCCTCCCTTCATTGCACTTCGCTGCTGTTCGACACTGTCTCAACATTTCAATCCACTTTTCCTTGTTGTTCTCATTCAGAGATGCTTTTCATCTTGGTCATCGTTCTTCGTACCATGTATTCGAAAGCTGAGCTTTGGTCCTAACCCTCGGTTTCTTTAAGCATGCGCGAACTGGTCTCGTCGGCAATTCTTACGAAGGATCGCAGGACTCCGGCACTCCGCAACACCTGCGAGCGCTTGCGTTGCTTTGTGCAAGCTGCTGCAAACTACCACAGTCATCATGCGAACCTCTGCGAACTCATGCAACACCTCTGCGAACTGCTGCAATTCATCTGCAAACCTCTGCAGCGCTTCTGCAAACCCCTGCAAACCCCTGCGCGATACGCAAGCGGAATATCTGGGTCTACAACATCGAGCTTTGATGGTTTGGATTTTTATATGAGCTGTCTGCGGTGGGCAGCATAACATCTTTTCGTGGTAGGAACCTGAGTTACGGAAAATGTTCTCTGGGTTGATTGTTGAACGGTTGATGGAGAACTCCTGCGAAATGCTGCAAAAGCTTCTGCGAACTCATGCAGAACACTGCGAACTCCTGTGAGCGTCTGCGAACTCCTGCGAACCAGTTTGAACCCTCGTAGTAACACCTGAGCGCAAGTTGATATTGCAACCACCGGATGGCAAGCTGTCTTTAGCAGCGAATTCCCCTTAATGTATTTGAGCTTCTTTGCTGACATGTGCAACTGGCTTCTACTTTTAGGACTTCGGCCATACCATATGGCTTGTCAAGGCATGGAATCCCCAGCAAGGATTTCTCCTATCATCCCTGCTTTTTGGTCACCCGCACGCTATCCCTGTAGATCATCCCTCTTGGCTTTTCGTCCACCGATAGCGCCACCACGCTACCATATTCATGAACACCAGGTACTATGCAGCCGGCAAATTTTTGCAGGTCAAATTTTCTTGGCCCGCAGAATGCCAGGAACAAGTTCTAGTACCGTTGGAAACTGTGGTAAGATGTAGCGCTGCCGCCAGGCGCGTACCTACAAGAATACGAACCATCACTATTAGCTTTACACGTTGTGGACGTGAAAAGGAACAAGGGAAAAGGATAATGGAATAAGGCATCTACTTGTCCTAACACCTCATAAAGCTCTCGAAAGTCTCGGCGCCGTCGGCGACTGCTCTAGGAGTTTTCAGGCCGTCGCCGTTTTATGAACTTGCAAGTAGGCTCGTATCGGCAATACTCTGTGCCAGGAGGAGGTCCAGTGTATTTCTGAGGGTATACTTCAGCATCGCCTTTGCTGATCATCGCTCATACACTGGGCTGTGGCGTCGTGACCTTGCATTGCTACTGAGATCGGTGAGATCTCAAGGTGAAGATGTTCTGCAGGGAGACTCGCGACACTTTGCTCGGCCCGGCCGTCTATCACTCTGGATTGACGCAACACCCAACTACCTGCATCCTCATACTCAGATGGATTGAATACTTGAACCTGGCTTCTAGATACGGGATTGTTCTTATCTGTTCGATTGACGACAGCTGGTCGCAAATGTTTGGATGATATTGTCCACATACTCTACCAACCGTGGTTAGCTAAAACTCTAGAGAGATAGTGTTCAAGACTAGCTTCCCGCCCAAACCGAGCTAAAATATATTACTTACACGGTCTAGATGGTTTCGCTAATCATTCGTGCACTTGCCGTCAAGCACGGACTATATGAGACGTAAAACAATAAAGAGTTCAGATGCTTCTAGCGATCTGCTGCCACAACATTGTTAACAAAGTATGCGGGCATACTAGGCCATGATCAAGATTGCCATCCTATCTTCTAGAGGATTTGGGAATATCCTTTTGGCACAACCTAAATCATTTTTGGCAGAGCGTCGTTCATCATGGAGCATTTTCTTATTTTTTGTAATCATGACATGTCCTGTCATCTAATATTATCACATCGCCGCGTTAGCCTCGGTGCTGAAGGTGCCGCGGTAGGTTCTTTCACTCAACCAGTTTGAAAATTATTTTGATTTGACGCCAATTTTCCGCGTATGCTTTTCGCGCTATGAAGCTGGAGTATGCCTCGGTGTTCCTTTAGGTTATTTCAGTGACATGACCAACTCCACCGCGATGACTAGTATGTAAGAACGCAGTCATTTTTATTAAACCAAGCCATGTTAAATAACTTATGTGGTTGGTATTTGTTATTTCCTAAGTTGTCCTCGGTTGAACATTCGCTTAAAACTCTGTCACAGGTCCAATTCTCAGGAAGCTTCCCCGCTTCCCCACAATCCCGCGACGTCCGATCAGATTTTGAAACATTAGCCCCACCATCCTTATTCAGCTTTCTGCATCACGCCCCGCCAGGCTTGGGTATACCTACTATGGCACGACTGGATGGACTCGAAACCGCTAGTCTGAAGTCATCTGTAAGAGGTTACCGAATTAGTTACCTGCGTTACAGCGTTTCAAGTTCTACAATTTTTTAAACGTTCAAAACCGAAGGGCATGATTCCCTCTGTTATCATTTATCTCTTATTAGTAAATGCTATGTGATCTAACTTTCCTTGCTATTCTGTGTTCTCGTATGATAAGGGATTGCTTGGCACCTGAAACAACCTCCAAGTTGCGATTTCCGTGTAACCTATTCCTGTCCACTCTACTACTAGTTATTTTAAAACGAAACCAAATCCTCTTACTAAGTAATTCGTAAGGAAACAAGCGGATTTCGGACTGGTATCAATGTCTAATGATTGGATAAGGTCACTCCTCGGTTTGGACTTGAATCGGCCTTTTGATCTGTCTCATGCATATCGCAGAGAGGCCCATTGGCCGGAATAGGTATGGCCTAAGTTGCGGGGAAGCGCACTTCAAGGGTTAGGAGCAGGGATATAGGCTCTACGGGTACTGGAGCAGTGCCGAGGACTGCGTGTTATGATGGACCTCCCGATTCGAGTGTATCTCTTTTCCAAGGTATAAGTACGCCTCCAGATGCTCACTCTGACTTCTTTCACTACGCAAAGATCACTCCTTTTACAATACCCTACATCCAATTTATTCTTCTACATTGTCTTCGTACAGATTTAAAATGCATTTTAGTCAGATTGTCGCAGCCCTGGGAGCATGTGTCCTAGTTTCGGCAGCGCCTACGACAAACCCTCCGGAATACACCGCTGAGCTCGAAAAACGGTCTTCTATAGGTATGTTATGCCTGACAGATAAACACAATAAAACCATAGCTAAAACATTTCACAGCTTCAGCCGCTGAGTTTAGCGAGCTTCAGCGTGCTGCTCAGCTCTCTTCAGCAGCATACACAGGATGCTTGGGAACAGCTTTTGATGTGATAATTACTCAACAAATAAACGATGTTCTTACCAATACCCAGGTATTAGGCACAATATTCACTTAGCTTTTCGTGGCTGATTCATTTATACCTATAGGGATTTGTTGGATACTCTACGTCAAAGAAGAGGATCACAGTAGTGATGCGCGGATCGACAACCGGTAAACTATTGAATCGAATCTCTACAAGCCCCGAACATGCTTCTAAACTAAGCTCACAGTAACGGACATCCTGAACGACATCGATACCGTCCTTGTTACTCCTAGTCTCTCCGGCGTCAATTTCCCTAGCGGTGTGCAAATTATGACTGGTGTTTACACGCCCTGGAAAGCCGTACATGATAGCGTCATCTCTGCAGTCAAGTCGCTGGTCGCAAAATACCCAGACTACACTCTCGAGTCCACGGGTCATTCCCTTGGTGGTAGCTTGACATACATGTCGTATATCGCGCTTGCCCAGAACTTCCCCGGCAAGTTCCTCACCAGCAATGCTTTGGCAGCTTTTCCAATCGGCAATGCTGCATTTGCTGCGTTCGGTACGGCGCAGACGGGCCTCTTGCGGAGAGGCACTAATGCGCTTGATGGTGTCCCGGTAAGCCCCTCATATTCCAAACGTCTCCAGTACTATGTGGCTAATATCTAGTAGAACATGTATCCCTTCTATACGCACTTCGGAACTGTAAGTACCCTAATGTCTTGCGTTCTGCCTGAATCCCTTGAATCAGAACACGCTACAAAGGGTAGTGGCTGATCTGAAGATTCAGGAATTCTACGGCTCTGGCACCGCCGCAACCACGTTGAAATGCACCGGCGAGCGTGACCTCACCTGCTCTGCTGGCAATGGCCTGACCGGCGTCACCACTGGACACTTCCAGAGCTTCGGAGTTAGCCTCGGCTTTACTGGCTGCTGTAAGTGGCGCTCATCAAGAATGCTGTTAGTGTAAGGCCGGCTTACTGACCCATTCAGCGTAAACTCGTTCTTTTAGGAGATGCTCTTCTACAGACAATCCCCATGCTAGCACAAAGGGGAAAGAAGGTCAGGTCATGCTGGAAAGTGTTGCGGCTTGGACTCGAATTTTATTCTTTCACTCAACTACACAACTTTAGGCGAGAGAGAATTTGCTTGTAGGACACCTGACGCTCAGTACGCCTGCCTTGTCATCACTAAGCAAGTTTTTCTCTCGGATCTTCGGTAAAATTTTCTACCTGATTAGTTCTTGTACATATCTTTAGCAAACGTAAAACTCATTCGGGTCTTCTTCCACCGCCTTCGTCGTTATGCTTGGATTGCCTATTTCAGATATAAAGGAGATTCTCGGTCAAGCATTTACTCCGGTGCGTATTGATTCCCGGAAGTGACAGTCTTGGTGGAACTCCCGGTTTCAGCCTGAATAGATCACTAGTAAACGTACAAATTCCTCCTACGCTAACTTAGGGGCCGCAACACTTCCACCTTCATCAGTCTGGGGATTTAATACTCTTCTACAAGCTTGAACATAGCAGGACGCTTAGCGCTTGGGCATATGGCGAAGGACGGCGCCCTTAATGGAACAACGATTTGTCTCCCGCTTTAGGTATTGAGACAACGCCTATGTAGCAAACTCGGGCTTCTGCATAGTTTTAGGCTATAGCAACGGTAGAGGCGTCAAGGTACAATTTAACTAGGCGGAGGATGCTAAAGAATTCCCATTATCAAAGCGATGTTATGGAGACGCTCCAAATTTTCATTCTATTAGCTTCTCTTAGTTACGATCCTGTGTTGGGGGAAGTTTTTATCTATTGTATATTATTTTAGGAGCATTCACTGGTTCTAAATGCGCACTAAGATCAGAATGAATTTTTAATATGCTGGATTATCCTGGGTGCAGCCAAGCATGCGTCGGACTAGGGGTTAGCCCTGTTTTAGAGGCTTCTCAGGACTCCGTACGGAGCCAGGTGGTACCACCCTACCACCCTGTGTATAAGTCATTGTTCTCCGTAGATTCAATCATTAACACGGGTTTGTCAGCGCTGAAAGCATGTTCAAGATGCGGCTCGCAACCGAGAATCAGCTTGTTTCCTTAAGATGCCTCGTGCCATTTTCTCAAATCTCTCTGTTCCGGCACTCATAACCAAACAAGCTGCTTTACCTAGTCAGAAACACCAAAGCCCGAAATAGCACACATAACTCAAAATAAACCAGCGGAGACATACACGAGCACCTATCCTGCCGCCTGCCAAGGTGGTCGTTAAGGAGTCCCAATTACCATCATCAGGAAGTATCGCGACATACGACCGTTCTATATAATCCTAATTTTACCCAATAGGAGTTTTGGGAGCTGGTTAAATCTTCCCCTCACAACAAGAACAGAGCCAACTCTCACATATGAAGTGCAAGTACTATCGACGGGCTTAATTAGTATACCTTGATAGCTAAACCCCCGCAGCTTGCGTAGGAAGAGGCATGTCACTTCCTCTCCATTTTCAACTTCATACCGGCCGTTAACGGGGTCCGAATCGAGTAGGCACGACGATATGGATTCATGATCCACTGTTGGTCTTCTGCCCGACTCAATTCGCACCCCGAGAAACATATACGGAGATGAAATGATCAAGTAACCACTGTACACCGAACCGAACTCATCATCAGGGGATGTTTCACATTTGGCCTCAATTATTTCGGCAACATAATTCCCCGGATCACTCAGGCTATGAGGCCCCTCTAAATTCCAGATCACAGGCCCCACCAAAGATGCCCAGGACCAGCTTGGAGCGATGTAAGAACTGGGTCGCCTGCGACGAGCTGGCCAGTCAGAGGCCTTAGTCCAAAGAAGCATGCTTAAAAGATGTTTGCTCCAGGTGCCAGCAAGGTAATCTCCCAACTCCGAACACCTGTATTGACTCGCTAGTCCCGAGATTGTGGGAAGCTTATCACTGTCTCTTGTTAGGCTGCGGTCCGAATATATGCTGACGAGCTCGCACCAAGTATTTGCTAGTGAATTGCCGGCCGGATTATCATACAACATGCGATCATATACCATCTTGAAAGAGAGGCCGCTGTGATCACCAAGGACTCGGCACTCGCAATGCGCCCCAGTTTTGCACTCCCATACCAATCCATTGGGGGTAAAGTGAAGAATGTGAGTGGCTAATAGTCGTTCCTAGAGCGTCCAGCCACGGCTAAATAAGGGCCACTTTTCCTCGCGTACGGTGTGTGTCTGACCAGCGCTGTCAAGATACATTTGTGCAAGAGTAGTGTCGTACATATTCATGTGTGTAAGTGGAGTGTTAAAAATAAAGTGCTCAGGCTCGCTTGCATACTGCCTATGCCTGTTCCTGAACGCAAACGTGGGCCTGCGCTGCTTAAACCATCATTGGCTCCAACCATGCGGTCCTTGGGTCGGATCAGTTGCTAAAGCAACAGAGATGACGAGGGAAGCTTCACGATAGATGGTACTCATACGACTTGCTTCGCTTCTCCAGTCTTCTGGGTCGTCTTGGATGATACAGAGAGAGTCTATCCAGATATGCTGAAAGCCTAGCTTAGAAGCAAATAACATCACTTCACGGAAGACGACGCTCAGTCTGCGATATGGAATACTCCTTTCCCACTGTGCTTGTGACGTGCTGGTAGTTTTCAGCACGTTGCTATCACTCCAACGATGGCTTAGCGCCACGTATGGAACCGGCCTTGCATTGGTCTGGATTAAGACTGGCTCTTTTCCTGAGCCGCCAATGCGTATCAGGCGGCAGGGCATCTCTGAAGGTAGGCTAGAGGCGCTAGTTAGACATCTACCTGAGGAATGGTTGTGCGCGCAGTCGGAGAGCCAGCTTAAAACTTTCGAGGCTGCTGCGGCACTTTGAGGCCAAACTGGTATACTTCCCCCTATACGTAATATTTTAAAAGGTAAGCTATCACCTAGCCATGTGTTTAGCAAATGCTGTGAGAGATGACTTATCACGGAATTGCTCACAGGTTAAGGAGATTCCTGCCTGAAGTATTCGCTTGCGTATATTGATGTCGCCATTCAACTCTCGGAATCGCCAACAATAATAGGCATGGAAGTATCCGTGAGTATCCCGGGGGACGAAGAACTTGATCGTATCTTCTGCAGCTATGCCTTGGCAGTCGTCAGATCTCTTGAGATCCGCGAGCACGTCACATAAGACGCCACAGATCTGGCACCCTCGTTCGTCAGAAGACTGGAGGTCAGTCATCGGCTTTTGCCAGCTCTTGTAGGCGTAATATCGGCCACAATCCTGTTGTAAATGTCCACTGTACGCAGTTATCTTAGTGATGTCGAGCCCATGGCAAGTTGGACACGAAACCACTTGTGTAATATACGAATCCGGAGGTGCACCTACCCCGAGCGACATGCCTACTGCAATTTGCATTGCTATCAGGGGGTTAGTGAGGCTAAATGGCTGACTTGAGCCGTTTGCGCACTTAATAAGGGTAGAATTCCAATTGCTGCAGCTGGGTGACGTGTTCAAACAGTTGGACGTACGTACAAGAGCACTTAGAAGAATATATCGATGGTAGATTGATGAAGACGAGGTTGAAGATGTATGATGATGGGCTGACATGGGCTATTTGCAAAGAAAAGCTCAGTCACCTCACCTGACCTCAGAAGCTCGCCAATCAGCTGGCAAGGCTTATCACCACTTCCACATCCGTTCTCGTTACATACAATTTGAACTTTTGGCATCACTTAGAAGCCAGGTTCATCGAATGTTTTATTTGGCCATTGTTCTAAAGCTTCCCCAAAACGGCCCACGTACCTCACTGATGTTGAAAACTCCCCAACACTTGATTATTTCGCTCGGTACGAGCAGTTAGGAAAGATATTCGTCTTAAGTTAAAAGGTGAGCTTGCGCCCGTCCATCCGTTATTTGAGAAAGTAATGTTGCATTCGATTGTCGGGTTCGGAAATTCTCTGGATACTGCAAAGCTCAAAAGAAACCATATATGATATCATTGAAAACGGGCTTGCTGTACTGAATATATATGCGTTTATTCAACTCGCTCCGATACCTGATGTGGCAAGATGACAAGCCACCAAATCTTATTTGCCGTCCTAGTCTCTTTGTTAATCCGTCCATCCTCTTATCCTGGCTATGTCTTATAATTTCGGTCTCCTTCCCCCCTCGACAAGTCTGGTAGCAAGTCCCTCTCAAGCTCATGCAACTCACTTTCGCGCTCGACCAATAGTTTTCCTTAGTCCGCAGACCCGTGCAGACCCTCGATCCTGTTCAAATCCCTAAACCCTGCTCCAGCCTTTATAAACTTCTTCGACCCACTCACTATACCTCTTCAGCCCCTGCCCCCCCACCAAGCTTTCCCTCTGCATGCCACCCCACCACCACCACCACCCAACCCAGACCCAACCCTGCAGCGGCTCCCGGGGACACCAAACAACACAGACACCCAGCCCACAGCGCCTCCACCCACACAAACCCCCCCTAACCCTCCAACCAACCGATGCTCCCACCACCTCATCCAAACCTAGCCCGCCACCCCCCGCTCCACCTATC
>KV748770.1:0-16155 GCA_001692915.1 Glonium stellatum | reverse complement strand
GCTGCTGCTGCTGGCGGCGGTGACACCATCCGCGACGTCTGGGTTGAGGTGCAGTTTTGCGAAGCGCTTTGTGGGCTCGGGCAGGAAGCTGGTTTTGTCTTCGTCGGTTATTTCCGACTTGCGCTGCGCTTCTTCCTCGGGCTTCTCGAACGTCTGCGTTGAGCCGTCACCTCTGGGTGTTAGCGGTTCTTCGGGGGCCTGTGGTGAGTCGACTGTGGTTTGGAGTTGCAGGCTGCTGGGGGTGTCTTCCCAGACGTCTTGGCTGGGGAAATGGTGACGGGCTAGATCGGGACGCTTTAGTTTGTCTGCTGCTGTCTGTGGACGTTTGTGCTTCTTGTGTTCCTCTTCGTCTTCTGGGAAAAGAGGTTCGTATTCCTTGACGTTGTCAAGAGGAGTGCTGATCCGGTCATTCTCGTCAGGACTAGCAAATCTTGAGTGCGATGGAGTGCCACCATGGATACTGCTGTTTCTGCTCGAGGCTCTGCTGATGCTCTTGCGGCTGGTAAGATAGGCAGGGATGCCTTCGTAGTCGTTGAGAACGTATTCGCCACTACCCCTGCGTTCGAGCTCGGGTGAGACGGCAGGCTGCATATACTCCACTTCCGGATGTTTGGCTACCTCGTCTGAAGCGAGGATGGGTGCACTATAGCTATGTTCGGCGATCCGACCTCCCTCTTCTTCAGCGTTTCCGCCCTCTGACCTAAGGTCTTCCTTTGGTGGATCGTAGCCACCACCAACTTTGCTCGCACGATGAGACGGAGGGTCAATGTGAATGACATCCTCTTCCGCTTCACTTTCCAGAGCATGTTCTGAGGCAGCGACTTTGGGAGTACCCTCACCATCAGCCTGGTTGATTGGGAGGCTCATCTTGCGAAGCGGAGAATCAGTGTGAGAGCTGCTCGTTCGGTCCTTGTTATGAATTGAGGGAGGACGGTCTGATCCAGGGCGTGGGGACGCCATGCGAGATGCATACTCCTCAGACGCAATGTAACCAATCTGTTCATCAGGAGTGCCAATTGCCTCACGTGAGGTACCTAAATGATTTGATTAGTTTAGCCAAAGATTGGCGGACTCGCCATCAACAGCGTACCCATTCCAATGCCCCTGCTAGCTGATTCATGAACCAACTTGCTGAGGTCATCTCCAACCCAATGGTAATCCTTTCGATTTTCGGGGACTGCGCGTCCGTATTCTCCTTGTTTTTCCTTCGCGAAGTCATCGGGATGCTTCTCGTACCATGACTTCTCGAACTCATTGCGAGGCCCGACTCCATGACCGTGCATGCCATAACTACCGGGAGGTCCGTGGAAGATCTCCCGGCCGCTCTTGGTACGTCCGTGATGACGTCCGGACGGCTGACCTCCATTGTTGAAGAATCCTATGCCGGTGGAGGGTGCTTGAGCTAATGGCGAGGGCGTCGGAGCTTGGACGTCACCAGCATTGGGATACATGGGGACGCGAACACCAATCTCGGGAATTCCATGCTCTTCGTCATCTTTGTATATGGATTGAGGCCGGGTGTGGGTGCCAACTGAAGATCCCGATCTCACAGAACTTGTGCCCACTTTTTCATCCGTATCGGCGAACAGCTTTCCAATGCCAGCAGCAGCAGCTTGAGAAGAATCGGTACGTGTTACGGTAGCGATCCTGCTTTTCGCTGTGGAGCTTGGCACCGAGGCTGTCGGAGCGTAGAGCGGTAGATCACCAGCTACATTCTTGGTTTGTTTCGGGGAGCTCTCGTCGCTGAGCTCGTGCAGATTGGCGTACTCGTTGCCTTCCTGGCCAATGGATGGTAGGGTGACGCTAGGAGGGCGTGGAGGAAGGTTGGACCCCAGGTGGTCCTCTTTCTGGCGATTGACGCCATTGTGTAGGAAGGAGGGATCGTTTAGGGGGGAACGAGCGAAAGAGTCGCGGCCGGGTGAGACTGAGCGCTCAATGCTGCGTTTCGGACGTGGGGGAATCTTGGGCATGTCCGTGTTCAAGGTGCTCGTCGGAAGGTTCTGAGTACGGGAAGGTCTTGGAGGTATTGTTGGAGCAGCCATTGCTGTGTGAAGTTTGTGTGCGGTAATTTATCGAGCTTGAGGGATTGTAGATTAGATAACTGCAGGCAGACAGAAAAAGTCAGTTCTGGCCCGGCACAGCCTTGAAGAGCCTTTTAAGTAGGCCGGGTGAGATAAGCAACGCGTCTGATGCAGCAAAGCGATCGGGCGGATAGTGCAGTGGGGACTGGAGGGGAATAGACGCAACTGTGCAGTGTGTTCGAGTGGGTTCCTCAGCTGCAGAACTGCTTGTCCTGCAGAAAGCTCCGCCGGGGTCAAAGCTGCAGTGGGCCAATCACAGCAGCCAGGATTGACCCGTACGGTGAGGCGAACGGGTTGGGTTATCGGCGGCAGAATTCACTCACCAATTCTGAAAGACAGTGAATGTTGAGAGACTTGTTTGAGGGTGGAGTGTGGTGATGAATGGTGGCAGACAGTGGTGGGCGATGGTGGGCAGTGGTGGTAGTGATATAAGGGATCAAAGAGAGGTGGTTATTATAGCGCTGCTGTACCCGGACTGAGTGTCATGGTTTTAATGATGTGCTGGGCCCACAGCGACGCTTCTCTAACGCTTTCCAACGCTTGGCCAGGATGTCCGAAACGATTGATGGCGCAAACTGGGGCAGCTGGGCCAATGCGAAAGGCGCCAGATGGAAACCTGAAATCGTCAGAACCGCCGTAATTCTCTCATGACGCCCGTCGGTACTGCCTGTCGAGGAAGACCACGCAGCGGGCCTGCTGCACGGCTGCAAAGCTACACGGCTGCACGTCGCCTTCGCCCTCGCCCTCGCCGGGCTGGCTGGCTGCAATCGCGACATTTGCAAAGGCTGCAAAAACCGAAAAACTGCAAAGAGTGAAAAAGTTCTGCCATGCACCTGGCTTCGCTGCTGTGCCGGCCTACGCCACTTCCCCGCGCCATACATCCCGTGACGGATCAAGTGGTTCCTGAACGAGGTCTTGACGCAGGAGCCAGCCAGTCCCATCGCGATGCCTCATGCTAAATGACATGTGCTTCGCTCTAGCCATGCCAGTCTGGGGACATTTTGATGGCGCGTGAAGTCCTTCGTGCCCCGTCGCCATGCCGTACCCCAGCTGTTCTGTACTGCCTACCCGCCTGTCCACCTATCCTGTCCACCTATCTTCCTTGCATTCTTCAGCCCGTAGCTCACCGTTCAGCCGTGCACCCAAGCAACCCGGTTCCGACGCACTGTTTAGACCCAAAAACGCCCCTTTTATGCACAACCCTATTACGTATACAACCGTATTTCTATAGTACTAAAGTCATCGCGTGAGATGATGACAGCATCGAGTCAATCCACATTTCTGACCTATCAAGCTATTCTGTCTTGACTATCACGCTACTTTTGAACATTGCAGAGACCGTAATCCGGATAACGCCCAGCTGATGATACAGTGAAATAGCTTTCCCAAGAAGTAAAGCCCTCCAAAAAACATTCCCTTCAAAAAGACAGCGTGAAACCCGATTTGCCACACTTCAAATACGCTGCAGCCAGGTACAGCAGTAATCACCTGCCCTGAACCTTAATTCCTGTAGACACATGTATACCTGCACGGTCGAGACCTCCGTGCCCTCCTCTGCTTTATCCTGCTCCTCGTCAATCTTTGACCAAAAGGCCCAAGAGCTGCCTTAAACAATCATCTGCGCGACTCCTTGTCCACCAAGAGTCTTGCTACCCACAAAGCTTTGCCCTCTGACACCGGCGAGCGCATAGAAAATCGAGGCGATTAGGAGCACGATGGCTGCGGCGATGAGACTCGTTGGCTTCACGATGATTCCCAAGAACTGTATCAAGGCCATGACGAAGTAGATAGCTGCGCGCATGTAGTTCGTTTCGAACTTGCGAATGAAGGCATCGAACGAGGACGACGTCGGGCAGATGCGGAGGAGTAGTGGAATCTCAACGAAGATGAGAACGAGCGAGCATACTCTGTTATTTGTTTAGCATCTTCCCCGGTAAACACCCAAGGTTTAAGATTGAGCACCCACAAACATATCACACTGAATAGGATGATCCAGTGAAGATGGAAGATATTAGCGATTCCGAGAGCGAAGCATAGGATTATGCAGATAACCCCGGTCCTAAAAACAAAGTCAGGACCATCGTCACGACTATTTCCACACGTTCTTTGTGTATCTAAAGTTTGCTTGATAGTATGTCCGCAGGTCCGGAATTTCCATCATGAGCTGATCCGCATCCTGTCCCACACAATTTTTTATGCTGTTACCAACAGCAACCGAGCAGAACTCCCGCATATTTGATGCTTTCCCAACCCAAGAGAGAGCTCGCAATTGTTTCGCGAGACTGAAATAGAAAAGGATGTGTGGTTGTTACTGACCATTGTCCGTATATACCTGAAGTCCGATCCTGTCAGCGGCATTTCTCAGCCCTAGGCCGCCAAGCTACTTACTGAAATTTCGTGATCTAAACTCTTCAGCAAGCGTCATTATGTCTTCTAATACTGCTGTACAGTAATTCTACGGCTGGATCGTGTGGACAAGTGGCCGTTGAGCGGTGTTTGAGCAATGTTTGAGCTGTTATTGACGTTCGGCTAGCTTTGTTGATGGAAGTTCCCTTTGCACTACTGCGGGGCGGGTGTGTCAGTGGCGGGATGGCGTTAGATTTCAAGCTACAATAACAAGTTTTTGAAGAAGCTGATGAGTATTTCTATGCTTGAGATTGTGGCGATGCAGTTCAATGAATTCTTGTTGCCTCGTTGAGCATACGAAAGTCCACGTCTCACACTCGCGGCTCTTGCCGCAGTCGGCTGGTGAAATCAAGGGTCCGGTCGTCAGCGGTAGGACCGGGGAATGAGCTACCCGGCCTGCCCATCATCGCCATCATCATTAACTTATTTTTGGGTGAATTTCTCCCTTTTTCTCGCTCAGAATCCGATGGGCATACTGCACGTCAAGCTACGGACACCAACCAACCACAGTTTTAACCTTATTTCGGCTGGTCCTGGAAAAGATTTCGTGGTCGAATTAAACACTCAAGCCTTTGCCAAGCGAATGTAGATCGGATCTTCATTATGCAGCTATGAACGACCAAGAAAAGAAATATCATGAGCGCTTCATGCGCGAAGCCATCAAAATGGTAAACTCTCTACGGTACTTTGTTTAGCAGAGCGTATGGGTTTGATGAAGAATTAGGCAGAGTTGGCTCTTGCTAGTGACGAGACTCCAGTAGGATGTGTTTTTGTGAAAGACGGAGAAATTATTGGTAGGGGAATGAACGATACGAATAGGTCTTTGAATGTATGCTTTTCCTATCAGACCGTCTGTACTCTATGAATAACATCTTCATAATTGCCACCCGCCATTACGAGCTGATTACTATATTGGCCATTCCTTACCGTCGCCGTCCAGGCTTCGCGAACTGCTTACTGAATTTGTCGTTGATCTGAACTTGTAGGGCACACGCCACGCCGAGTTCATCGCCTTGGCTCAAATTTTGGCTGAACACCCCATAACAGTGCTGAAAAAAACAGACCTCTACGTTACTGTTGAGCCGTGCGTGATGTGTGCTTCGGCGTTGCGGCAATATGGTATCAGAGCTGTGTATTTTGGATGCTGGAATGAGCGGTTCGGAGGCACAGGGGGCGTGCTTACAGTACATGAAGAGTGAGTTATCTCTGTTCTTTTACTTGGTAATGTTCTAATTGGCTCTAGTCCAGGTGTAGACAAGCCGTATCCGGTTGTTGGGGGTATATTTAGAGAGGAGGCTATTATGATGCTGAGAAAGTTTTACGTTCAGGAAAATGAAAAAGGCGAGCACAACCACCTTAGCCTTGGTATAATTATTGATAGTTAACATGATTATAGCGCCTGAACCAAGGCAGAAAAAGACAAGAGAGCTGAAGACAGATATATTACCGCTCGATCTAGACACTCTGAAAACTTAATATGACAAGACACAATTAGTGGTTAGTTATTAAGTAGATTAAAATGAGGAAAGGGTATTAGGGTATCTGAATAAAATCTTAGAGCGTTGTATTCTTGCCTAGATACTGCGATATAACTGCTGTCCCTCCAGCTTTTATCCCAGATGTTTTCCTAATAACGCTCATCCACGGTGAAGCAGAACTGAGGACGTGAAGCGTTCAGGTTGCACATTCCCATAGTTTATCGCACCAAGTGCTCTTAACTGATTGCTGAAATGTATCAAATACTGGTATAGTGGAGATTCCAGAGCGAACTGCTCATGATAGATGAAAAGAGGGAATAAAATTGTTCGTCAAATGCAACAGATAAGCGCCTCTATGCAAGTCCCATACTCCACAACCCATCCCAACGCCGCACCCAATGTAATGTTTTACGATAGTTTATCCCTACAGTATGCCATCGTGCTCTCCGGGCAGCCGTTTCACCCGCTTTTGTTCCCAATCGTCGATATCTTTCGTCGCAAGTCTCTGGGGAAAAGTTAGAGTTCGCTCAGTCAAATTCACTCAAACGGCACGCCCAGGCACACTCACATAATATTCTTCCCTCATATCTATCTTTCTCCTGTCCTTCCCAAGTCCCATTGCTTCCTCTGTAGACAACTGCTTGACCTTGCGATCGTGTCGCTCGTAGCGGAGAGCCGTCGCGGGCGTAAGGAAGAAACTACCGGCTACCATCGTAGCGATAAAGGGTAGACCAAAAAGTAGAAAAGGGTGCTTGTTGAGAGAGCCACGGTAGCGGGCCGCGAAGCTGTTTGCATTGGCCGCAGAAGAGTTAATAAACGGCTTGGATTGGAAAGTCGGACCCGGCATCTTGGAAGGCTTGAACAATTAGTGTGAAATTAATGCAATCTAATCGTGAGGTTGAAAGGGGACATATGTGGTGCTCTTGAAGAATGGGTACAAAAATTGCTTTGTTGCGCTCTTCCTGGTGGTGAGATGCGAGCAATTAGATGTCTTGGCAAGCCTCGGGAAGTCACAACCCCACGCGTATTCTTTCAAACGCGACCTTCTCTATACAGCATCCTTTCAACGCCACTCAACCCTTAGAGCTGCTTGCAAGCTACAATCATTCGAGAATCACTTCAAAGACCTTCTATATCGCGAAAGGGAAGCTTTTTGATAAACATTACGGATTATACACTACGGGGTCAAAACCCGACATAAGTTCTCTCGTAGCCTCTTGCACTCTCGAAGCCGAAGGCATGAAAATCTCTTCATCCGTTTAAAATTACATTGTTTCATATAAGAGCTAGTATATTCGGGGCCCGCAACCCGCAATGGCATGGTTAAGCCGCTAAACTGCAAATATGGCCCGCAGAGGCGGGGAGTCCACGCAGCGTCATACTACCATCTCTCTAGTCAATGGAGGTGTTCCCCCATCTACTATCGCCGCTCAAATTGTCAGCAACCATTCAAACGCCAACGTTAAAAAGGAGCCTGGGACCAAGGCAGTGTTTGGGCAACTATTGCAGGAGTACCTGAGTGATCCAAGTACTGATGAGCCAAACTCGCAGCTTAATGCACAGCTTGTCTATGTCGTTGTTGAAGCTGGGCTGGATGTCCTACTCCAGGAAAATCCCTTTGCTCCAGATCTACTCATTCCTCAGGCTATCGATAGTATCTCTGTCATTAAGCTTACGATCCAACGCCGGCCTGAGCTACTATTGAACGCCAAAGTTGATGAGGGTGATTGCAATGCTCAGCCAAAACTATTTCTTTGGCTCATTCCTAAGATCCTTCCTCTGGTAGGCCATCGAAATCTTGATGCAATCCAAGACAATTTGCAAGGTCTGCTCTTCAGCTGTATCCAGATTCTTCAACGCACCTCGGATTTATGGCAGCATGCCGTTCTGCTAACTCAGCTTTACCAGTCTTGTGTTGATAGTATGTCATCAGGACCTTTGCTTCAGCCCCCATCTAGTCATACTAACACAATTTTCAGGCATTTTAAGCGCACTTAATGCTATGGACCTCCCCTTCCAATCGTCTCGCTCGAACTTCACAGTTGTACTTCCCCCATCTAATAGTATATCTAATGTCTGGCCTGAAAGTCGACAATTCGTTGCAGTTCCGCAGGCCTCTCAAACCACGATTTGTCTGCCTAACCAGGCTATTTACATTGCTTTCAGTCTCATTAAAATCATCGTAGGGACCTCGGAGAACTTTATAAAACGCGGTCTCCTCCATTCATCTTTCGAGAACGTTTTCAGAAAAGCGCTAGACAATTGTTCAGGTCTATGGCGATGTTTTAAAAAGTTGAGAAAACACAACCAGCGGCTCCCATGCTATGACAATATTGAACTTGGATATATTCGGACATTGGCTGCTATCTGCGTCCAGACTTCTAAGTCTAACCGTCCCTTCATTCCGTCACAAGGTGCTGCAGTTGCCCTATCGCGAGGCTTGTCTGATCTTCTCCTCTTATGTTGCTCATCCCCACTGTGCCAACCAGCCCAGAACAAGCTAGCATGGTGCATGATGCATACTCAATGGCTTCTGCAGCAACGAGCCAATGAAGATTTACCGCAAGATGCTCCTGCTGAGGACCTTGGAGCTCTTATCAAAGAGTTTCTTCAGCCAAGTATTGTTCGAATATGTCGCAACCCGCAGTGGATCAATAGCCTTGCGAAGGAGCTACAGGTAAGTAAGGTAATATCTACTTAGTCAGACAAATATACTGAATCTGTTAAGCTTGCTGTATGTCTATGGACGGGTCCGGATGATTGGTCGGAGGAAGTGAAAGCCTTGCGAGTTTCTCTTTGCTCGGCAGAATCACAAATTTTTGACAGCGAAGAGCTGGAGCTGGCTGCTTCGAAAGTACTTAAGAAATTCCAGCAAGATAATTTATCAGACCAAGATAGACCTCAAAAGCGGCAGAGAATCCATTTTAATCTAGCTGAAGATGATAATGTCAAATTGTACGACCAATACGTTAGCGAAGTAACTGGTTGGCTCCTAGATGACCCAAAATCAGATCTATCTGGCCTGCATGAGGTAGCAGCGTACGTATCCACAGAACTGCAGCGTCTGATGCCAACCTAACGGTAAATAGGAGATCTTACGTAGAGCTTTCCGAAGATGCAAGATGCGCGTTGCTCTCAGAAAAATCATTGGGAAGAATTGCTTGTGCTGGCTCTCATTGTCTGGTAGGTGCTTACGGAAGTCCTGATGAACCCAGCAATCTCTCGTGCAAGATATGTGATCGCTCTCCACAAATCTTAAGCCAGGATATACCGCCATATTGGGATACCAATCATCATGGAGAAGATTGGAAAGAAGTCATCGCATCACTAGCCGCTCTTACTGAGACTTCAGAAGTTCAAAGATCAACGAAGCCTCGGATCCTCATCACTCTAGCTATTCGTCGTATCTTCAATCACATATACGATGCCGAATACCTTGATTTAGCAAGTTCTTCTCTCGGGCAATGGTGCCTCCGGTCGTTACGTAGCTCTTTGAGAGAGCTTCGGATCGCTGCAGGGTATGTTGAAGCCTCTTTTTCCCTAAAACATCTCCTAATGGATTTGTAGACGAGCGTTAGCAGTATTTTTAAGAAACGATGTGCCGAAAGTAATCAGGCGAAAGAATCGGCTGGCGGCGCTAGACTTTTTCAGGAACCTCGCAGAAAGAAATCTACTACCAGAGCAAGAGACTTTAATTTTAGCATATGGTCAGGCCGCACGGCAAGTCAAATCCCTCTTATCAATTTACGGCTAGTGTGCTAACATAGGCGCTAGTGTGTGCGGAGAGGAGGAGCTTAACATTATATTAATTGACCTCGTCGAGTATTTAGGTCATACTAATCCTCTGATATGCGGCATAGCTTATAACGAGGTAAGTTCTCAGCTCTCTAGGTTTAAATTTGCTAACTTTTATGAGCTTGCTTGCCTGGCGGAAGCTTCGGCTAAAACGCCTGGGGATCTAATAAGACCATTTTGGAGGAGCATCGGTATAACAGTCATAAAGGATTTGCAAACACGACCGCAAAAAGCTCAGCAACTATCGGAGCTGCTCGGCCTAAGTGTTAATCAGATGCTCTTGATGACGCAAACGGAAACTTTACCCTACCTAGTATTGACTAAAAAGAAAGAAATACTGCAGCGGATTGCGCTTGCACGCGGTACTTCGGTCCAGGATATATGCACGCAACCTCGTAAAAACCTAGCAGCCATTCTAGCCCTGCTCTTACGTCAACCGTCCAATGACATTGAAAAGACTGCAATGGATGTTTTAGTTGAGATTGCTCCCGCATTCCAAGAGAATGAGAATGATCTTTCTAGCTGGATCAAACTAGAACCAATTCTGGTTGCCTGCGAGTTGCTGAAAGCCGCTGCAGAGGAAGATCTGGCTAAAAAGCCTCAAGTCTGTTCCCGTATCCCCTCCGTCCCCCTCAGTATAGTCGCTAATCAATGCAGATATACAAGGCTTTTCAGTCTCTAGCAGTGCTGGCTGAGAGGAAGAACGGGCATCCTAAGACCGCTTCAAAGAAAACGAGGACGCTTGTGACCTTTTTTGAATCACATATCCTTGGTATTATGGCTCATTTCTCTGAGGTGCTCGATAATCCTCACGAAACGCATCCTGTCACAGAACGGAGACGATGTGTAGGCGCCATTGAAGAAATGATAACTTTGGCTAAAGCTCACGTTAGCATTGCTCTTCCCCAGGTACGTCTTTCAAATCTGTTTTTATAAAAAATGATGCTTAGCTTCCTTAGATTCGAGCCTGTCTGCAGTCAGCTATGGAAGATGATCAGCTGTGCGATCAAACATTTTCGGTATGGGCCGCGCTATTAATTGTAGTAGACGAGGAAGATATTGAGTCTTTGATCGACCAAACTTTCGCTATTATAGCACAGAACTGGAATTTTTTTAGCGAAGAGACTCAAATGAAAGCTCACGATACTGTTGGTGCCTTAATTAAGACTCATAGTGGCCTACTCCGGGAAAGGATCGACTTCTTACCGTCCCTCGCATCAATCCCTTTGATGTCCAAGTATGATGGCGAAATTTCTCGGTTTAGGTCAAAAGTTGAACTAGGAAATCTTTTCGACACTTTCAGTCGGCGGTGCGCAGACGAAAACGCAGTGGTTGTGGCGCAAGCATTAAAGGAACTTATTCCATTCCTGGAAACAAACCAGCGCTTTCTTCATGATTCGGCGATTAGCCAAAAGCCAACTCGGGTTCTCTCTCAACTCACCCGGTGTATACTAGACGCTTGCGTTCGTTTCACGGAAGATCGCTCAGCCATCACTACACTGTGCGCTCAATGTTTGGGACTTATCGGTTGTCTTGATCCTCATAGGGTTGAAGCTGTTAGAGAGAAACGCGCTATTCTCGTCTTATCTAACTTCGAGCGGGCCAATGAAGTAATTGATTTCACGGCATTCCTCCTGGAACGCATATTGGTCAAGGTCTTTCATTCTGCAACAAATGCTAGGGCTCAAGGATTTCTTGCTTACGTAATGCAAGAACTGCTTAAATGCTGTGGATTCAGCGACATCGCCACGCATCGGCCAAGAAGTACTCAGTCAAGCCCAGTGTACCAACGTTGGAGTGAGATACCAGAGTCTGTTAGAAGCACTCTAACTCCTTTCTTAAGTTCCAGATACATGATTAGAAGCAACCTACCTCTTGTACCCGCGTTGCAAACCTATCCACTCTTTTCAGCTGATTCAAATCATGGTAACTGGTTGCGGACCTTCGTTTTTGATCTACTACAAAGAGCAAAGGGCGAAAATGCGCAAATGATTTTTCCTGTGCTTGCAAGGATCATCCGCGGGCATGACCTGTCCATTGCTAGCTTCATCTTACCCTTTGCCGTTTTAAATATTATTGTAGGCGGAGATGACCAGGAAACTGCGGATGTGGGTCAAGAACTACTCACTGTACTAGAATCAGAAATACAAGAAGGAGATCACGTAGGGGCAGAAAATCTCAAACAGTGTAGCGAGGTAAGTGACTGAGAGACGGTAATTTCCATATTCTTCTAACTACTCTGTAGAATGTCTTTCAGGTCCTTGACTACCTTTCAAGGTGGTTGCAGGAGAAACGGAAGGCAGTCGCTGAAGCAAGAGCAATGGCTGGCAGAACAGGTAGAGGAATATCTGAGATTGACGAGATTAAAGATATTGCCCAGATCAGTAGTGTCGAACGCATATTACAATGCATCCCCGCAGAAGTAATATCACGTCGCGCAGTAGAGTGTGGCTCCTACGCACGCGCCCTTTTCCACTGGGAACAGTATATTCGTCAGGAACGCGAGAAAGCTGAAGTTTCCAAAGCAGTCTTTCAGCAAGATACTCTCTTCCAACATCTACAATATATCTACGCTCAGATCGATGAACCAGACAGTATGGAAGGTATATCCGCCCATCTACATGTTTTAGATCCAGATCAGCAAGTTTTAGAACATCGTAAAGCAGGAAGGTGGACTGCGGCTCAAAGTTGGTATGAATTATCCCTAGCGGAAAAGCCTGAAGACCCCGAAATTCAGATAGATCTACTCACTTGCTTGAAAGAGTCTGGCCAATACGGTGAGTAATGAACCCTCGGTACACGG
This sequence comes from Glonium stellatum, assembly GCA_001692915.1. NCBI lineage: Eukaryota > Fungi > Ascomycota > Dothideomycetes > Gloniales > Gloniaceae > Glonium > Glonium stellatum. Next base: position 3,592 of record KV748770.1, on the reverse strand, counting down.
ACAGGTGCTGACTTTTGAGTGAAGATTCTCTCCTTAATTATGTTGAGGGTTTTCATAGTTCGTCGAGCTCTTGTACTCCAAAGGCACTACCGTTTGCTGCTGAGGCCGCCTGGGTAACAGGAAAGTGGCAAAAGCTAGAGAGAATTCTTGCATCTCCCTCCGATGAATTGTCCCAAGTCTCACAAGAGTTTAACGTAGGAATAGGGAGAGCATTGTTAGCCTTGCGCAAGAAGGATAAAGACGAATTCACAAAAACAATAGCAGCTCTTCGTGAAGGCGTATCTCGTGGTCTTTCACCTACCGTAACCTCATCTTTACAGACATGTCACGACCAGCTCCTCAAGCTGCATGTTTTATATGAGATTGAGGCTATTAGTGGCATGTCAGAAAATGCGACTGTAGACCGAGACACAATTCTAGGAAATCTAGATCGAAGACTAGATGTGCTGGGGGCTTATACGTCAGATAAGCAGTACCTGCTAGGCATTCGGCGTGCTACTATGCAGCTGTCTAAGTTTGTATACCCTTAACCTTTCTATCTTTTTATATCTCTAATAGAGCGTAGCCTGGGTTTTACAAAGCTTGATGTCGCTTCTGCATGGCTTACAAGCGCAAGATTGGCCCGGAAAGCGAACTTCACTACTACAGCTTTCAACTCAGTCCTTCATGCCGCGCAACTCGGAGACGATGCAGCGAAAATTGAGCATTCTCGGCTCTTGTGGAAGGATGGCCACCACAGGAAAGCTATCCAGAACCTCGAAGGTGCAATCAGTAGTAATGCATTTCAATCATGCGACGTTGGACCATTGGAGAACTCGATGAACATAACGGCGGATCAACAGCAGTCACAGAACAAGCTCACAGCAAGGGCTCACCTTCTTCTTGCTAAATGGTTAGACAGAGCTGGGCAAACCAAATCGCATCTCCTTAAAGACAAATACAGTACCGGAGTCATAGCCTTTGCAAGATGGGACAAAGGTCACTACTACCTTGGCCGCCACTACAATAAGATCCTCGAATCAGAAAAGTCGTTGCCGCGAAATAAACAGAGCATGTCCTATCTTTGCGGCGAAACTGCGAAGTTAGTAATCGAGAATTACACTCGATCAATGGTTTACGGATCTAAGTACTACTACCAAACGGTCCCGAAAGTGCTCACTCTTTGGCTGGATCTTGGCACAGATGTCCATATCGCTAATCAAAAACCCAACGTTGAGCAAGACTTAACTGCACAGAGATCCAAGTATCTTGAGGCTATTCACAGACATATACGGAAGTACATGACAGAGCGCTTACCGGCTTATACTTGGTACACTGCTTTCCCACAGATCATTACTAGAATTAGCCACCCAAACAAGAGCGTGTACGACGTCTTATCCGCTATCATAATCAAAGTAGCGTCCAAGTATCCCCAGCAGGCTCTTTGGAGCCTTTTGGCGGTACCAAAATCCACGGCCAATGACCGAGCGAGTCGAGGGACGCAATTATTGCTGAAGTTGAAGGTGAGCATTGCAGTTCGATGGAAGGGTGAATTTTTATTAACTCGACTAGGATCATACCAAACGCAACAAAGGCGATGCCACCTACCCCGATCTTAGAGCTCTAATTACCCACGGACAGCGACTTTCAGATGCGCTTCTCTCAGCGTGTGAGGTTGCTGTTGATAGTAGATCAGCACATGTTAGCCTTTCAAAGGACCTCGGTTTTAGCCCCAAGCTCGCGCCATGTGCTCTCGTTGTTCCGATTGAGGCAACAATGATTGCCGCTCTACCAGCTGGCCATGACTCGCGCGCAATTAGGAGCCATAATCCTTTTCCGCATGATGCCGTTACAATATCTTGTAAGTTTACTGGTCGCTTTTTACCCTGACTATGCTAAAACAAGTTAGCGTTTGACGACGATGTCCTGGTATTGAGTTCCCTGCAACGGCCTCGCAAATTGACCGTGAGAGGATCCGATGGGCGCAAATACGGATTGCTCTGCAAGCCGAAAGACGATTTGCGAAAAGATCAACGTCTTATGGAGTTCAATGCTATGATCAACCGAGCCCTGCAAAGAGACGTTGAATCAAGCAAGCGAAGGCTGTGTGAGTACCTCTTTAACTTAGATTACTTGATATTCCTATCAGGATACTAACATATTCCTCTTAGATATCAAGACATATGGAGTCACGCCTTTGAATGAGGAGTGTGGTACAATTGAGTGGGTAGAAGGCTTGAAACCCATGCGAGATATCATCATCAGGCTATATCGACAGAAAAATGTAAACATTGATGTGAGCCTACCTCCTTGCCCATTAGATAGCCCTCGAACTATTGGCTAAGAAATCCAATTACAGTATACAGAGCTACGCGTCTTGCTCGCTGAAGCCTGTATTGATCCGAGTAAGGTAACTATATTTACCGACAAAATCCTCAAGAAGTAGGAATCCCTAACGTCATTCTCGCACTGCTCTGCCACTAACATTTTCAAGGTTCCCCCCTGTTCTCTACGAGTGGTTTATCGAGAGTTTTCCTGAGCCGGAAGCGTGGTTTGCCGCCCGACTCCGCTATTCCCGCTCTTGCGCCGTCATGTCCATCGTCGGGCACGTTCTTGGGTAAGTGAACCCACACCCCTCAACCCAACCCCCCTACCTTCCACGCCTTCCAAACTTCTCTCCCTCTCCCCTCTCCCCTCTCCCCATCAACTAACCCTCCTCCCAGCCTCGGCGACCGCCACGGCGAAAACGTGCTCCTCGAAGAAGGCAGCGGCGGCATCTTCCACGTCGACTTCAACTGCCTCTTCGACAAAGGCCTGACGTTCGAGAAGCCCGAGCTCGTGCCCTTCCGCCTCACCCACAACATGGTCGACGCCATGGGCCCCACCGGCATCGAGGGCGCCTTCCGCGCCGCCGCCGAGCTCACCTACCAGCAGCTCCGCGCGCACGAAGACACCCTCATGACGATTCTCGAGACCTTCTTGCATGACCCCACCGCAGACTTTTTGGGTGGGAAGCGCAAGAAGAGGATTGAGGGCGTGCCGGAGACGCCGAGGGAGGTGTTAGAGGCGGTTAGGGGGAAGGTTGGGGGGTTGTTGAGGGGCGAGAGCGTGCCGCTTAGTGTGGAGGGGTATGTGGAGGCGCTGATTGCTATGGCGAGGGATCCGCGGAATTTGGCGGCGATGTATATCGGTTGGTGTGCGTTTTTCTGATGTGATAATGGGAGTGGGGGGGAGATTGGGATGTGAAATTGTGGGTGGGGAAGCTGAGGTAAGAGTTTTTTGTTTTGTTGGTTTAGGGGGTAGGGCGGTATGGTAGAGGGTTTAATGGTTAGAGGGTAGGTGTTTAGGAAATAACTTAGAAAATAGTCTGTTATGGCGGTTTAGGTACAAGACAAACATGTTGTTGGCAGAGTGAGGTGCTAAAATAGGCAAGACATCACCCTAACGCGCAGCGCATACACGCGCTCTCGGCCATCTTTACTGAAAAACCGCCACCATGAACAGACTTGCTAATAAACAAGCAAGCCAAGCCGGGGGTCTTAGCTTGGCTTGCTTGAACCATATGCTTGCCTGGTTATTCCCATAACGTGTCTCACCAGTCAGTGGGACACCC
>KV748764.1:0-40296 GCA_001692915.1 Glonium stellatum | reverse complement strand
TAAAGTAAGCGCCTGCGGGTGGGAGGCTCGCTCAATTTTGACTCTCGCAATACTTTCGAAAACCACAATAACTCTCGCTGTCGCTAAACTTTCAATACCATTTCCAAGTTATTTAATACAGCGTCCAGAGAAATAGACTCTCGGTGTAATATCACCTTTGAGATTATGAGAATATCGTAAACAGCCTTCTTCAACCTAGTGTCACATCCAAATAATCTGCACTGAATCAATACTCGCCGTTAGAATCACGGAGCAAGTCTACAGTAAGCTAGCGCAACGCAACTTGTTTGGAGAATCGAGCTATTCCGATTCGGAAGTGATGAAGATGCTTCGATGAATGACCGTATTCATGCAGTGCCGTCCCTCAATTTCTTAGTTTCACCCCCGCGGACACATCCAGGTCCCCAACCTTCGACTCACTCCCCAACTCCTAAATCGTGCCCCCCGGGTCTTTCCTTAGCACCTAAATACAGCTGCCTTGTATACTGCTCGTTGAATTCTTCACATAGCTGCTCAATGCACTCCCTCCACACTTTAACCCCTTCGCAAAGGCCTTAGCTACCGTATCCGCCCCAGTTGGACTCGTATGTGTATGGTCTTTGGGGAAATATGCATCCACAACCGTCGCACCGAGTGTCTGAAAGATGTTCGCCACGTACTGGCCGTGATCAACGAACGTAGCCGCGCTACCGATAGCGGTGGCCGACGCCGATGAATACGTAGTGAAACGGTTAGGCGCGTACGAGAAGGTGCCCGTCTCCCACGGGTTGTTGGGCGTCGGGGAGGACACGATGACGTTGGCTCCCTTGGCTGTGAGCAGTTTTCCAGCATTGATGATGTAGGCTGGGTAGGTAAGGACGGTCACGGTTTCGTTATCGTACGTCGAGGTGCAGGTCTCAGAGCCTGTGCCGGGGCAGTCTGTGCGGCCGTTGTCGGTGGGTGTGAGAGAGCCACCATCATTGTGGCCAAACTCAATGACGACAAAGTCACCGGCGACCAAAAGGTCGGCGATGGCTTGGAAGCGGCCTTCGACAGTGTAGCTACGGGCGGAGCGACCGGCTACAGCTTTGTTCATAACGGGGATGGAGAGTGAGTATTGGAGGTAGTGTCCCCAGCCTATCGTACCAGTGTTAGGTCATTTTCGAACCCCGGGTTTTAATATGACAGGGAGAGAGCTGCTTTCTGACCTTGCGTTCCGCTTCCTCCACCGTTTTCTGCCATGGTTGAGTCTCCAGCAAGATAGACTGTCGGGGCACGCTTCGAGAGGCCATTGGGTGCTGCAACGACCGTTGAAACGAGTGCAAGTACCAGGGTTGAAAGAGAACACATTCTGGACTCTCAATATGTATAGTGAATTGAAATCTAAATTAAATCGATACAGTGACCGACGCCATTATTTTATAGCTGTAGAGGAGAGGCTAATGGGGACACAGCTATTCTTTGGAGTAGAAAATGAGCACATATTCTCTGGCGCCTACCGGTCGAAGGGAGGCATCGTTAACGAGCAGAGAAACATTCCGCTTTGATTGCGCCCAGCCATCTACATAGAAGCTAGGTGGTTTCCCCGGAGTTTACTAAACTACGGAAAAGTTGGCATATTTAAACCGTGCGGAGACCCCGCGTTGACTCGTGGGAAAATCTGAAACGGCGAAGACGGACTTCAACAATTGCTAACAACGAAACATCACGAGACTTCGTTCGAGAGTTAGAGTAAATCCATCGAGAGCTTTCTCGGGTCAAGTTAGTGCGAGAGAAAAATATGTTGTTTACAAAACTTAGAAGTTTGGAACTCCCGACTGACCCAAGATAGCACAGAAAATCCATGAATAACTTATGAGAATACTCTAATCACTTTGGCTAAGTATATTTGTGAAGGGAAGGGTGCTCATCTCTTAGCCGATGAGGCTCTGCTTTTCAACAGTCCTAGTTCATAGTCTTGTCAACGCGCTCTGCTACAACTTTAAAATAATTAAATTTTAGACCTTAGGCTGTCCCATTCTTTTTAGGCTGCTAAGGACAGCTTGAAAATGGAAGTATTTGAGTCCTTTTACCAGTGTTGTAAAAGAGAGCTGGACTGTTGTAATAGCGAGGACTCCTGACACGGTGTCTGTTACAAACAACCTAGCGTATAGTTATTGCATCATTCCTAAAATTTTAAGCATAAATTAGGATCGAACAGGGATCTGAGCATAGCCGGCTCAAAGCCCTGCCGAATACATCCAGCAATAGGAACAAGCCGGGGCCCTGTTCCTGCCACTAATGGACGATTAATATGGATGGCTGCATATGCTTTCCCGGATTGGCCTTGCAAAGCCTTCTAAGTGTCGGGAACCAATGATATTAGTAGGTGTATAAGGCGCGGGTTGGACTCCAGCGCGATTCAACCACCGGAAAATGCTGTAATAGTTCGCCGTTAAGAGTGTTATTCAGATATACAATATTTGGCTTTGGTTTCGATAACCGAAAGGATCCGTCGTGTGCTTTGGCGGTCCCTAGCAGCCCGGCGCCTTCTCCTTCATTCATGGCTAGGTAAGCATCATTTTGATAGACGCACGCCTCCTCAAGCATCTGAAAGCCTCCTATAAGACTGTATAATCCTTATCGAGCTCTGCCGCGGTATCTCTATACGGCTGCTGTATGAGTTCGAATGAGAAATGAGTCCGAGTTACGACCAAGGGGAAGTCGTCAACGCCGATTGAAGGGCTATTTCTGCCTCAAGTGTGTAAGGAAGGCTATGCAAGGATCAAGTTCGGTGGAGTGAGGCTGAAGTTGGGAGGCAATTGTAGCGAGGAGTTGTAAAGGTTGTTAATCGAAGCTGTAGAAGAAGCGGTGGGAACTTTTAGCCAAGAATTTATCATGGCTCAGAGTTTTCGGCAAAATTTAAATTCGTATCTTTAAGGGACCAATCGTGCGCCAAAATGCATTCGTCGTTTTAGGAAGTAATGATTAGTTCATGCATCGTGGTGGGAGAGTGCTAGCCGTACAGACCGTTGAAGGCGGTGTACGTGGAAGCGTGACAATTCTTGGCACTAATGTCATCAACTCAGGCTATTCTTCTCCCACTGCTCATGGATGTATCCATTGGCCTAAGAATCTACCCCACCGACCTAGCTATGCCCCTATAGTCAAAGGAATGTCTGTTCTCTATCACATCACAAAATTTTCCTTCCCAAGTCCACACAATCAATTTCAAGCAAGCGCATTATATACCATGAATTCCCAATGGTAACGTCAAAACTTTTATCTAGCCCCAATGGGCTTCACCGGAAAGTAACGCTGCCATATAGCCCATGAGGTTACTGTTATACCTGTTAACGGCACTGCCACAACCCAGTATATCCATATCTTATCCGAAACGGACCACTTCTCCGCTTGCTCTGGACCACCTGGGGTAAAATTGAAGAAAGTCATACTGAAAACAGCCTACGATGGATTAGCTTTTAATCCTATCACTTACATACTCGACCCACTTACACAAATGAAAGTTGCGGGCAAGAATGCCAGCGTTAAGAACGCAATTGTCCTCATTGCCGCGCTGTCGCTTTGTGCTGCGTGTCCTATCTGCACAGAGACCCCGCTATCAAACTGTGCGACGGTATTGAAAGCCTTTTAAGAGTCAGCGTGCAACCAACCGATTACGCGCGCGGGGTGAGTGGCTGACCAGAGTGATCTCGTTCTGCAAACGTTCTTTATTCGCCTCCGATCTGGCCTTTTGACCTTGTAGCATTTGAGAATAATAATATAGACGACTTCTAGTTTGATTACGTATCATGTTTGATCTTGAGTTCGTTGAATTTCTTTCTTTGATAAAGAGGTTATGTTGCGTGATCATAGTCTCTACTGTCTGCACAGCTACGCCTAAAGTCTCCGTGGAATGTCCGGCATGCCTCGCCACCTCGTGAAGGTGCAGGTAATCAGGGTTTGGAGGCTGTAAGGAATTTCCTAGGGCCTAATAAGGCTGTCAGCATTGCTTTGAATTGGAAAATTTCACGTACTTTGGCTTTACTGCGTTTTGTTTCCGTGTCCCTCACAAGGTCACGAATAGACCACACGGATTCATCGTGAAAGGCCGTCAGCTCCTCAAGAAGCCGCAGGTGGATCCAATATGGATCATGAGTGGAGTCTTCGCCTACGTTGTCTAGTATAGGATCGGGGAAATGCATCTTAAGGGCCGTGGGGGTGTCAAAACTGATGATGATGTTCTGGCCTGTTGGTACCCATCTGGTGATAATGTTGATATTAAGCCAGGTATAGGGTTTCCCATCGGGTCCTGGGTGCGGTAATATTTGCTTTACCTGAAATCTACACCACGCGTCTGGGACTGGTTAGCTCATGATAGCAATAAATCATTGTTGAAAATATACTGTAGCCACTAATGTCGTCTCCCTCATAGCTGTCTTCGCTGCGAAAATACCCATTGGATCGCTTGCAGTGCTTAGCCCAGAAGCTGGATGAGATCTGAAAAAGCTTCGAGAGCCTTGGGCGGCATTCCTGGCATTCCTTGAGCTGCTTGGCTTGCGCGAAGCTAAAAAATCGTCAACGTCGCTATCACTTTTGCCACGACCTTGAGCCACGTACATGACACACAATTCGTGCAAAGAGCTGATCTAATCGTGGTAAGCTGAGTGTATTATGCTTTAGATAGGGGCGATATACCTTTTGTTCCAAGTCTGTCAAACTCGTGTTGTTCTCGCGCCACGCTCCGTTGTCTATGTTAAAGTTAGCAAGGATAAGTTTCCAAACCCCGCTTCGGATTACTTTTCTCTAGGAGCTTTATCACGCATCTCTGGCAATTGGTAGCAGCCATTAGCATATGGCGGTGGATTAGTTCTTACTCTTGACCAAAATCAAGAATAGGTAGCCTTCGAAAACGCCTTTTCATGAATCAAGGCTTAGCAAATTGAATGCAAACACGCCTATTCTCCTGGGCGCACTACAATTCGTTCGGGAAAATTGAGCACATGAAAGCACGATTAGCTTATACTTCATTGAGCGCCATACAGCTGTGCATGGCCAGCTTCCACCTTCAAAAATAATTCAATATTTAAATTGGCCTAATAGTCGCCTAATAGCCACCAAACCATATATAGTAAAGGCAACGGACGCCTCTGCTTAGCTAAAGAAACTTTAAACTACAGCGCCGTCATCTTCGCCGTAGCCTTTGCTATATTATAAGGTGTTCCCCCCAGACAATATCGTCAAATGATAATACAGCGGTTAAGGCTATATAATAGATGTAAGGCGCATAAAGTAGACAGTATAAGTAGCGTAATTAGCGTAAGCAGTATAAGCAACGTAGATAGAATAAAGAAAGTAAACTTTTAAAGAAAAGGGCTATACGTTATTTGGTTCCCCTAAGTAACCGAAGCCTTCCATCAAAACAGTCCTTACACTCAGCCATAGCTGTTCGCTATAACTGCTCTGTACAGCTGGTGGCGTCCGCATACTATAGCAATTTTTTTTCAAAAAATGAGGGGATGGAAACTGGCCCTGCACACAGCTGTAATTGAGTTTCACCAATATTATATTTAAGGTAGTTACAGGATATGTCGTATCTCGATGAAAAGATGACAGAGTTCCTGGAAACCATCCAATCCTTTCATCGATACATCAATAATGCGGCCTCTGGCCTCCAACGTCCAACCTTCCGCCTCTGGTCTTTTAGAGCTAATTATAGTCTGGGAACCAATAGTAAGTGCCTTGAATAAGCCAATATTCTAACAATGCACCGGGTGCCATTCTAAACCCTTTTCTAACTGAATCTCAAACAGGTATATCTCACCTAATATTAAACGTACTATGCAGATATGAACTCGATGGAGAGTGCCGTGACTAGCAGAATATGCTTTGGCATCTCAAAATTTCGTTTGAAGGAAAGGGTGCTTCAGTGCGTCTGTTGGGGTAATACGTCTTTCTGGGTTAAGATGGAGGCATTGGTCGAGCAAATCGGCAAACAGGTTGACTTGTTTAGGATCTGGAGGTCTTTTGAGCCCTTTGGATGCGTCGGCAATACGGGATTTAAGATCGCGCGTAGGTTTTATAAAAGTAATCCACCTTACGACATCCTATCGTAATTAAGGTAAATTAGTCCACGGAGCCCTCGCAAACAATATAAGTGATAATATGGATCGTTTCAGAAGCGGTGAAAGATTACGATGTTGTTCATGAATGTGGGAAATGCGGACGTATTGTGGAAAGGAAGGACCAAAAAGGAAGAAAAGAACCGAGAGTCTTACCTTTCCAAATTTGTCTTTCTCGACGCTGCGAAAGTCCAATTTGTCGTTGAAATGGTCGGCGGCGCATTGGCCTTTCTTCAACATTTTAAGGCTGAACTTTCCGCGACACTCCATTATTGAACGAAGCATTTGATTGTTTGAACGCCCGGTGAAGAGAATCTTGCCTGTCCATAGCTCAAAAAGTGTACAACCCACAGACCACATATCGATAGGATATTCGAAAGGCATGCCCAGTACTGGATCATAATTTAGCGTAGGTCATGGCGTAATCTCTTGTTGTAACTTACTAATTTCTGGAGCTCTGTAAAATCGACTCACAAGATAAGGAGTGATCTCGTTGTTCTCGGAAGCATTGGCAGCGGAACCGAGATCGCAAATTTTGAGTACTTTCTGAGTTTCATTGACCTGTATGGATCAGCAAAACTATACGGGAATTGGGAATGTAGTATTCATACAAGGATATTGTCGGGTTTGAGATCGGCATGGAGAATTTTGCATTTTTTCAGCAGGCTCAAGCCCAGAAACATTTGATGAGCGTAGAATCGAACAGCTTCAAGCGTAATCCCACCACCACCGGCCCCGCCAACTTTCTTCAAAAGTTCTCGAAGATTCATGCTAATTTATCATTAGTAGTGCCTAAAAGGAGACGATCTTAAGCTTCAGTCTCACCTTAAGTTCTCAAATACCATACAAAGATGGCCTTTATGCTCAAAGTGTCTCTCAAGACGAATTATGTGTTTTCTATCATCTGGGTCCGCCTCAGTTAATTGTTTGAGGATTTCCACTTCTTTAAGCCCGGCCTTTTTCCTGTTAATTAGTTAGCAATAGGACCTACCAATTGTTAGGAGAGAGCGTACATTATCTCATTATTTCGAATGATCTTAATGGCAACCAGTCTGCCAGTAGTGTTGTCCGTGGCTCGTACAACTCCAGAAAACATTCCTCGCCCCAAGCTCGCCTGAACATGGTATCGACCATCGAGTAGCTCTCCGATATACACTTTGTAATACCCGTCAGCATCATCCCAATTGTCGAGTAGGCTTTGATCCAGTTCTCTGGCTTTAGGGATTGATACGGCTTTGGAGGATCCTCCGTTCACGGCATTGGTTCTCGGCTCCGGAGCGAACATATCATCATCATCATCATCATCCTCAGCAAACATATCAAAGTCGCTCTTCGGGTGCTGTGCTGGCTTCGATTCTTCAGCTTCCGGCTTTGGCAAAAGAACTGCCTGCTTTTCAAGCTTTGTCTCGTCATAATCGGTAGTCGACACATCTTCTTGGTGATATTTTTGGTTCTGTCGAGCTCTATCTTCCTCCATGTCCATGGTAGGATCGTAGTCAGCGGCTGATGGCCCATCATCATCATTGATCGGCTGATAAGCGGGTCTATGACTGTCAATATCTTCGCCGTTATCCACAATGAAGGCTGCAGGGGAGTCTGGAGTAGAATCCTGCAATGGAGTCCCCGGTGACGTTACCATTGGGGAGACTAAAAAACCGTCATTAAAAATATACTTCAAGAGGGATTGACGGACTGACCGGAACGCTCAGAACGATTTCCTGGCGTGTCAGGGTTAGGAGTGTTTGAATCTGAACCATTGCCGAGTAGAACCTGAGGTAACAAAGGCGCGAATTGACCCTTGTGCTTAGCTTTGATAGCTTCACGCTTTCGCCGCTTTTCAGCTCGTAACGCCTCCAAAGTTGCTTCGTCCTCGACTGCTGGTGCTGTGTATTCGTTGGTGGAGGTAACTGTAGATGCCTCCTGGTGCTTGGCATGACCATTAGTAGCGGAGCCAGCATCGTTGCTGGATTCAATAGACCTAAAATATGACGTTAGTCTTGAATATGTAGGCTAAATATTGTTGGGGAGTTCTCACTTGGTCACTCCGTTAGTAGTGTGGATAGCATTATCCTGCTGGGCATCGTGACGGCGAGTCTCAGCATTCTTCCATGATTTGTGAGCATCGGGGATCGGGTCGCCCCGTTCGCTCACTGACTGTTCTCTAGAACGCCGGCTATCTACTCCATTCGACCTGCCCGCATAATCCCTTCCGCCAAAGTTGTCATTCCGCCTGGGCCTATCATGCCTATCGTATCGATCACGACGATCATAACGGTCTCCTCTTCGACCTGAACGTCCTGGCGAGCGGCTGCGAGTTCGTGAGCGCCTGTCTCGATAACTGTCGCGACCACCTCGTAGTGATGGAGGGGGTGGATCTCCTCGATCTATGTCCGCGTAGGACACTCGATTCCGACGGCCGTCCTGGAAGGAAGACCTGTCCTCATAGTGTACCTTGAATCGTCGAGGATCCAATCGATCGCGCTCGCTGTTGTAGTCATCATCACGACGGCGTTTCTCTCCACGAGGAGACCTATGTCGATAAGGAGACCTTGATCGTGACTTGTAGCGCTCGGAGACATGTTCAACTGTATTTCGAGGTGACTTCGAGGCCGAAGCACGAATTCTGGATTGACGGTCAATCGAGCTGTCATCTATAGAGCGAGCTGTCGCAAATGCCTTGTCGACCGTAGTTTCGAAGATCTCCCCCTCTGATTCTGAGCTTGAAGCCATCATGAGATGGCCGTGATCTCAGGAGACCCCTACGATTGATGATGGAAAAGCGTGTTAGCGTGCGTTTATACCAAACGGAAGAGGCTTATCAAGAAGCCGAACCAGCATGTACCCTTCCTCCCTGAGACCTCACGGTTTACTCACACGCCAGCAGCATGAGAGGAAGTGAGAATGGATGTATATGGAAGTAGATGTCGAAGCGTTGGCGATGGTGGGTTGGAGATTAGAAGTGACGATGGGGGTGGGGACCTGCTGCTCAAAAATCCAGAGTCGCCTTCACGATCTCGGTTTCTTCCGGTTAGCGCGATCAGGGCTGCTGACTAACAATGCCCTTTGATCTAACCCTATCGCGAGCATAAAATTGAATCTATGGCATTTCCAAAAAGTCCAAGGCTGTTTCGCTTGATGTTATTCTGATTTAAGTTCGGGTTCTTAAAACTGTGGCTAAAATATCTGATCAGAATAGTTTTTCTAATTGTATCGCCAATATGACTACCACCATGACTACTACTAGTATTGTATGAACAGAGATTGTTGTAATTACTCAAAAATGAAAACGGAAAACGATGAGGTCCCTGCGTTCATGTGATGCGATCTCCTTTGAGTGAGTAGTGAAACCTTAACCCTACCATAACGCCTCAACTCAGCCTCTGCAGGCTCTAGCTTCTATTGGAGAATACCATTGCTCTATATCTTGTAATGGTACTCTACATATATAAAATACTTAGCTATGGAATCAGAACACTAGCATCTGACCGTACTACGTATAAACCCCAAGGAAAGTCCATCCGTATCCTGCGGTTATCCATGCCAAGAAAATGGGAACATTTCATGTCAGGATGACCCTGCTTGGAGAAAACTGTACCCTGCTCGCTCTTAGTAACCGCTGAGGGTGGCGCGGGGATCACGATTACACAGTACTACACGTGAAGGGGTGATGAAATAAAGTAGAGTTCTTTTGGTGGAGACCGTTGCCCTATCGTTTGCTTTTTAAATAGCCTTGTTCCCGGATGGGTGGTCCATTTGTCAACAGCAACGAGCGCGAATAGCACAGAGAAACCGAATAACTCAACGATTCACCCCCAACTAATGCTTTGTAAGATAGCCACCTGTACGTTCGTACGGTCATGTCACAGCGGCGCATGTGAAATCGAGGTTCATCCTTGTTGTTCCAATTTATCGCAGTGAGTAGAGGTTGGCATCTGATGATACTTCTTGCATCTGATAGGATAAGTTATGTGTAGGTAAGCAGATCGAATAATGGAAAATCACAATCAATGGACATGGAACGGACTGGACAGCTAAACTTAAACATCCTTTCTCATGGCTTGGAACAACTTGCAAACCAGACGTAAGGTTCCACGGGCCGCGTCATGTATAAAAATTTGACGGGTTCCAGTCGACTAAGCTAGGTTATGATGAAGGTACGCGCATCGTGAACTGGAAGTCCAAAGGTCACCGACGAGTGATGGGCGGTTTCCAAGTTTGGACTGCCAGGAGGCCTGGGTTGCTCATGAGACATGGCTGGCGACTGCATACGGTTAAGCTGAAGTGACTAAAATATCTCGCGGTAGGGACAGCTTAAACCTTCCTAAGAGCCAAGCCAAACTTGGCGTACCCCGGCTCTGGCGCTCTTTTGATCGTAGTCTAAATTCCAACGGTCATCCGATCTTGCTGAGCAGTCGGCTGCGGCTGATGTGCCAAGCACAGTTGGGCTAAAGGGGAAATGTGACTGCCAAAGGATCCCAACGTGGACCAAAATTTTCAAGAATTCTTGAGCCGGAGAGCGTAAGCTTGGTTGAAACACGAGCAGTAGCGTAGGTTGGGGGTGTGCGAACCTGCATCACGCACGCCTTGAGGCAGATTAGTAGATCATGGCGTTTACACGGTTGGAAAAGCGGATGCGGGGAAAAAACACGTATTGAAGCCAAGAGGCGGGCAGTTTAGCTTTCGGAAGGTCTCTCGGAGAGTATTTTCTCTCCCCTCTTCCGTCCGTGGAAAAACCACGGATTTTACCAATAAAGTCAAAGGTGGCTGATACTGTGTAGATCTCTGCAGCTCAAGGAGGTGCTGCGCAAGCGCTTATCTTCCCAAGTGCCTCTTCCGCTTGAATAATCGACTTGGATAATAATGGTTGGATGACAGTATCAACGGGCGAGGATGGGGCAATTGTGGCACTTCAACCTCATGGGAGTCTTTAAATGCGTGAGGGCGCTGTACATTGCCTCCGAGATGTCATCGGGCTAGACATGCTAAGTCGGGCAAAGCGTACGGTCGGAGAAAGAAATCAGATGCATGAAGGAATATTGAACAGACGTGGTTCGGCAGTGTGCTGTGCACGGTCCGTGAGTCGTTCTCCCGGATTACTGCTTGTGGCATCGTTGACTGGCGGGAGATGGACACGATAGACAGGATAGACCCGCCAACACGCAGGGCCCATTGTTGTTCGGACGAGGTCAGGGTAGGCTAATGCTGCGTTGCGAGCGTTGCGAGCGTTGCAAGCGTTGCAAGCGTTGTAAGCGGTCGCAACAAGCAGATAGTGTCTCACCTCTCCTCCACACAGTAGCTCGTTTAGAGAGGCACCGTGGAGCGATTGGCGTAAAAATTCAGAGATACGGCAGCCTCATGGCTCCAATCAGCTTCAAGAGATGACCGCGCTTTGGCCACAATCCTTCAATATCTAGGCCTCACGACGCATCGAACGGTAAGCAGCAGCAACAACAATAAGAAAGAAAAGGCATTCTTGAGAGCAGTGCGCCTCCAAATGGCGTCATGGCTAGCACAGCGAGCGCCAGACCACCGCAGTCTTATTTCACATGGCGCAAGACCCTCTGAGTCGCGCGCCGCTGCGGCCGCTGCACGCTGCACACTCATCCTCCTGAGCCGCCATCGGACCGACAGTGGCGGGGGCTGGTCTTTCGCGGGCTTTGCATTGATGTTGCCCCCATCTCAATTCGTGCCCTTTTTGGGTGGCAGGGGTGCTTTTCGTGGCTTGCAGCAAATGCCAGCTTGGAGGAGACGAACCTAGCTAACCAAAGGGCCTAGAACTCACCTCAATGGTAGTTGCCGGAGCTTAGATGGCTTACCGCACGTCAAACCCACGCCGGCCTGGGCGACTGCGTCATAGGAGAAAGCAAAAGCTTCTAAACCAAGCCAACGGATGGTGGAGAAGACATACCCGCCCAGGCTTCCGCTCTCCAAGGTGGTAGGGGCTGAGGATCTAATGCCAGGGCTGGTGCTTGGGGCTAGCAATGACGCTGCTAATGGTGGGTGAGTGGTTGTAAGTCATGTAGTTCTCCCCAAGACCTATTTTGATCACATTTTTCTTCCAAATTTGACAATAATCCTGCCGCAGTTAACAAAAGCAGAAGCAGAGCAGAAGCCCGAGCTTTTGCCAATACCGAAGTTCTTAAGCCGACTTCCAGCGGCGTTTGGCTTTGGTCCAGATCCGAGCCTACTTGTCAAGGCGTTGAGAAGCACTGTGGCTTTTTGGCCTTGCGGCGGCACAACCATTAGAGCGGTCTAGTCCAGTTCGTTAACCTTGTCGGCAGCACAAGACGTCAGGGTTTAGTTAACCCTTGTAGGCTCTCTCGAGCACGCAGCCTTAACAGCGACCATAGGAATAAACGCCGTATGCAAGGGCGATCATAAACACGGGGGTCCGAGCCTACTGTTGAAGCCTCCGCAGCTCAACAATCTACACATAAATTTTGTCCAGATCTCGAGAAAAGCAATGATTGCATTCAAGCCTCCAGGAACAACGAATGCGCCCTCCCGTAAGTACTACATGTGGATGCCACGCTCCGGGATTAATGCAGCCATTTCAGGGGCGAATCACTGGTATAGTAACGGCTTTTCGAACGGACTCTGCGGTAGTTTTATCGAAGATCGACATCATCACAAAATGTTGCGACGCCAATCCGACGCTATGAATGACCCGTATGGTGGACAGAGGTGAGCACACGATTCGTTTCTCAATCGTATTATCCAGTTTTAGCCTCACTTACGTGGCTTCGGTTGGGGGCCCTCCTAACGACATCTTGCGTCTTGCGTTTTGCAAAGAAATTTTCCGTCGTCGGTATGAAGCTCTAGAACACACGGCAGTATTTTCTTCGAGTCTCGCTCAAGTCCCATGATAATCACTAGCCTTTCTTGCTCTTTAATTAGGATGTCTGATGTCCATAATCATCCATTGCAAGGGCTGCTCCAATCCTACTAAAAACCGGCATTATTTTCGAACTTGGCTTCCCTCAATGGTCCGCAGATTGGCCCTAAGAGTACGAATCCTTTTATGGCGTCCAGAGCTAAGTCACCGGAACGACAGCGCTAGACTCAGTCTCGCGAGCCTTGGATATCCTCAGCCTTTGGAGACCTTTAGAGTTGCTGCTCGATCGTTGAAATTTCCATTTCAGTTTATAAGCAGTGGTACCAATTTTGGACTACAACTTTTCCAAATGAGACCACAACATCAAATGCCGATTGTGAGGTAGCACTCCTTAGGACTACCAAAGAGAGACATTAGGGCCGAGGATTCATATGCCTATAATTTATGGAGAGCAAAGTTTAGCATGATTCGCTATTAACAACTCTGGATTATTCGCGGATACTTGCAGTCGTTTGGAAATGCCATACTGACAGTTTCATAGCCAGGACTCCCCACAATCCTGGGATTCACAGCAATCGCCGAGCCAGTTCGACCCGTCAGAGTTCTCTACGCTTGTTCTTCGACCGGTCCCTTCTAATGACTTGACCCACAAGGCTCCGCTCGCTCCTAAGCAGGGACCTGCTGGGCCTCTCGCGAACTCGGGGCCGCAAAACCATTCGCCTATCTCCGGAACATACGCCCTTCGAACTCCCAGAGGGAAAATAACGTCCATCGCATGTGAGAGCTGCAGGAAGCGGAAGTCGAAGGTCAGGCGGATTATCCCCAACAAATAGATATAGAAAAATCGGGCCTGACACGATAATTGAACTTACAGTGCGATGGAGTAAGACCAAGGTGCAATACGTGCCAATCCAAAAACGTTTCATGCGTATACGACGTCGCTGAAGATGGGAAAACTACGACGCAACTGCGTACTCATGTCAAACGATTGGAAAGAGAGCTTGAAGATGTTAAATCGATCCTTCCACTCCTGATTATGACGCCAAACCAAACAGCAGCATTGGAATGGGCCAGCGAGATAGAGAAACACGGTTTTTCGCACCATTCGGTGGATGAAATCAGAAAAACTCTCCAGGTGAGCGTCGTTCTATACGAACATGGAGATTTGATAGACTAATTAGTATTTAGGAGGCACCTCAACAGCAGGGTGACATCATGGAAACTTCCAGACCCGAGGTGTTTCCACACCTGTCACAAGCCCTTACAGCATCTTCATACGACGAATCATCTCAAGACAATAGGTTAGAGCAGACTAGGGAAGTCAAAATATAATGAACGAAGACTTGGCTGACGATAGAAAAGTCGAGAACAAAGTCAACCAGCTTTGACCTGCCAGACACAGAACCCAATACAGCCGGCGCTATCCTTCACATACCTAGAGCCGAGTGACGCGAACAAGTTCAGCTTCGATTGCAGTGTATATAGACGAACTAAGCAGGAAATGTTAGCAGATGGGTGGGACGAAGGACAGGTCTTTGGCCGTAATGAAGTTGATGTCGACTCGATTCTTCTAGGCTTTACAGACGCCCAGGAGGAGCAATCAGTGCCGACCTGGGCCGCGCGAATGGTCTGCAAAACATTGGTGAATGAACCACTGCCGGTGCGACTCGCCTCTGCGTATCTACTAACGAAAATGATGCGGGTAAGTTTGCGAGCTTCTGCTGACCGGGCCAAACACTGAAGCAACGCTAGTGGCTCATATGGCCGAGCATCGAGAATATGAAAGGTATGCCAGAGTGGTTGGTGCCCTTGGCGCAACACGACTCTGTGCAGTATGACATTCTTGTCGACCTTCTTCCTTGGTGAGTTGCAGCCGCTCGATTCCCCGGTTTCGTGCTAATTGCTGCAGGCCGGAATTACGCCAATATCTCTACCAGCATCCTGGCGAATTTGTCGTTGGTGCCTTCGTTGGTTTTGTATCTTTGAACTGGCCTTATGCGGACGAATCCTGCCACTACTGGGATATGCATGTTGGCTATACAAGACTAACTCCGCTGTTTGAAACCCACATTAATGACCTTAGAAGCTGGACCATGGAACATAAAGCGCTCGAAGTAATGCCAGCTCTTGAAGGAATGGTTCCGGTCAAGGCTAGTTGACCTTGTTCAGGGATGTTAAATAATTTCGAGCATTTTAACCAGCGGGTTGGGAGGGCCTTTGGTATTTCATCGCTATTTCTTGAACAACTTCAAGTCGTACATATGAGAGGATATGAGAGGATGTTTTGGACGCTGGGACGCGAAGGGCCCGGGCAGGGTGCAAGAACGCACAGGTACATAGTGTATAAATTCGACCAAATCAAACAAATTTAGCACGATATCCCTGTAATTCGAAGAGAGAAAAAGAGAGAGAGGTCCAGGTAACTTTTATATATATTCTCCCTGCCAAGCCGCGATCGGGAGTAAAAGCAGTGGTCAGGTAAGTTCGCGATTAATTTCCCCCGTCTCGACTATACGCCAATCCCGTTGTTCGGCGACTTGCAGCTCTGGATGTCGCTCCCGCTAAAAGAGCCTCACCACAACCCATTCTCGACCTCCCGATCTTGCTCAGCGCCTACACACAGCCAACCACCGCACCAGAACAACTCCGACACACTAACACACTAATCCTGTAACCATGCCTTCAGGACAAGGGAGTACGATGTCCCAACTACTTACTACGTAGTAAACCCCCCGTTACCATAGCCCCGCTAACTGCTCCCCGCAGCTGGCACAAACCCCATCCACAACAAAAAGCCCAAGAAGCAGCACAAGGAGGAGGACGACGAGGATAAGGCCTTCAAGGCAAAGCAGCAAGCCGGTCCGTATTTCTTTACTATCACTCAACCGTTCCTATCACCCCTGCACCTAGAATCGCCGTCATTTCACATTCAGCCGGATGTGCACATCATCACTCATACAGCTTTGCCCTATACTCTTATCCGTACGGCCTATCACGCCGACACATCTCGTACTACACTACGCATACACTCCCCAACACATTCCTCAACACTCTCGGCGTCTTCTCGTCCACCGATATCCCTCGTCTCTCCACTCACGTCCCCAACTATCCTGCCTACACCATATTAGCCTCACTTCCAGTCCACCCGGAAGGGCTACTCGCAGTTCCTCATGACCGAGGCTAGCCCGGGAAACCCCCACAGGCCCAAATAACAAACCCAAGCTAACGCCAACGCACCACAGACGCCAAAGCGCGCGCCGAAATGGCCGCAAAAGCAAAGGGCAAGGGCCCGCTCAACGCCGGCCAGCAAGGCATCAAGAAGTCCGGCAAGAAGTGAGCCCACCTCTTCATCTACCTCCTCCCGCTCCTCCAATCCCAGAGAGAACAAATCCTAAACCCTGTCGCCCGGTCATTTACACACTTTTTCAGAGGCGGCCCTGCGTAGCGGAGTTTCGGGTGGGTAGCTGCCGGAGCGAGATCCGGGGTAGACATATTTCGGAGACAGACGGAAGAGAAATTGGCTGGATTATAGTTGGAAAGGCTTAAAGGGGCAGTGATGAAGCGCGGCGTTGCTTCATGTGGGACGCCGCGGACGTGCTCCATAGAGGTTATGAATCAAGACCCTACGACCATCAATCCTGATACCAGTCGCGCGAGCTCATTCCACAGACTAACAGCCCGACTAAGCATTTCAAAGCCGACTAGCTCGTTTCATTTCAGCGTAATAGAAGGTAGGTAGGTATCATACAACATGTCCACCTGATCCTATCCCAGAAAAAAGGTATATCCATCAGTCATTAAAGCCACAAACCACCCATCCTACAAATACACTCTGCGTCGGAGTACCTGCTCCATTACCCATCCTATCCGGCCCTTAAGAAAATGAAGTGAAGTAGCCGCCACCCCACGAACATATTCACCAAACCACCCCTACTTCGTGACCCGGCGAATCCACAACGTCGTCTCCGGCGCGCCACCTTCGCGCTCTCTCCGCCTCCACGCGCGATGCAGCTTCAGCCCCACATCATGTTCCTCGCGCCCAATCTCCGCCAGCTCGTCTTCGAACTCCTTGCGCCGCCTCTCCACCTCGCGCCGCTTCGCCAGATCTGTCACCAGCGGGTTCTGCGGCTGCGTGGCGTTCAGGTCGTCTAGTAGCTTGTTCACATTGCGTCGTCGGAGCCGCAGGTCGTCTAGCTGCGCCTCGAGGCTGGTGACGTGGTCGACCGACTCGAGCTCCGGTGGCGGCCGCGGGAGCGCTTTGCTGGAAGCGACGGAGAAGCGGGGAGACGGGCCGGAAGTCGTTGAGCTTCGATGCGGTTGCTGTGAAGCGACGGGCTTGCGCGTTGTAGGGGTGGATACGGTCGAGGCGACGCTGGGGACTGGCCGGCGGTGATTGATAACGGAGATGGCGGGGGTGGGTGTCAGTGTGGCTATTGTGGCGGTGGGCATGGCCGGTGGAGGTGAAGGTGGCGGGCTATGTTGGTAGGTTGTATTTGTTGCGTAGGTTGTCCAGCTGAAGCGACTCACGGGCACGTTGTCGTCCCTGTTGAAGGCGTGAGTGCTCTCTATCGACTTACGAGGGACTGTCGATTGGGAAGGGTCTGAGTGTGAGTCTTCGGTGTCCGAGTGCTGTGTATAGCTTGGAGTAATGTAAGTAGGTATTTGGTTCTGCACGCTCGGCGTAATTGGGCTTGGATACGGGTGTTTTTGGGTATATGGTGAGGCTGGCGATGCGATGCTTCTTGGAGGACTATTTCTCCCAACTTTTAAGGGAACGGTCGGTTTGATTGGGTCTTCATGCGCGTCATGCGTGTCAGTCCGGTCGTGGTTGGGTGAGACGGATGATGTGTCAGCTCCCATTGGTATCCTCCTCACCGTTATCGTAGCCGAGGACGGAGTGCTGCGCCCTGATCCATCTGACATTCCCGGACTAGGCCTTCGATAGCTTTGTGGCGGTATAGTAAGCGGCATTTTACTCGGTTTATCTGCCAGTGGCTGAACAATCGTGGTTCGTCCGCTAGCGCCTCTCCATTCTTCTCGGGGTTTAGTCTCTACAGAGAGACCCTTTGAGCCAAAGCGCGCTGCACGCTCCGAGAATGGATTTTTCTTCGCTTTCTGCCGTCCCGCACTCACAGAAACTCGGTATCCCATGCCGTAGTCCTGCGGTCCGTTGCCGGCATAAGGCGCATAATTTGAAGATCCAGGTATGACTTGGGCAGGTTTTCCTGCATAATTCGTTGTAGGCTCCCCAGAAAAGTCGTCCCACCGTGTCAGACGAGAAGACGGTGTTCTGCCTCGTCCAGTGTTGGCGACTGGCTCTTTACCCAATGCTCGACCTGCAGGTTGTTTTCGCAAGACGGGAATGTGACTCCCTGTTCTAATTTCTCTCCTGGAGCTTCCAAGGCCGTCTTCACCAGCACCTACAGGAGAGACATCTCGACTCGTAGATAATGCACGAGGGTTACGTTCAGCTCCCATTTCAGGGGAGCTGGGTGGTGAAATATCTGCATAGTTAGATACAGGCTGGACTGCTATGTGTTGCTCCGGCCACTCATAGTTCATGGCAGGAGAAGGTTGCGAATAAACTGATGACGCAGTGGGGACGTCCGATAGTCGATAGGGATTCTTTGGTGGAGCTAAAGATCTGCTTGAAAGACCATCAGTAAAGGAGAAAAAGTTATCGGGATAGCAAAAGCCATTCGTTTGTAACTCACAAAGGAAGCGTTGGAAGCTCCGTAGAGACATCTGTAATATTATGCGCTGCATATGTAGGCGATGCATATGTAGGCGATGCATATGGAGGCGATGCGTATGCAGGCGACGCATATGTAGGCGATACGTAAGAGTTCGGGCTGGTAGGTTGCAGATCCGAGATGTTAGGAATACGTCCAAGAGCCTGTTCATCATAGGTTGTTTCGATTAGGATCGGATTGCCAATTTGCTTTTCTCTTTCACGGCCGGGGCGCTGTATCCGCTTCCACATGGTATATGTTTTGTTCCGTGGCAGAGTGGAAGAACTATGGAAAATCGAAATTTAGCATAAGACTAGTAGCCTTCTCAATTAATAGTAAAGCCAAAAACAACAGAGCAGAAAAGAATGTGTGTGGTCATGCTAGATTACTGCGTTCACGGAGTGGTGTGTTAAATGACTAATGCCGGTATTCTAGGGTTTACGTGCTTTAATTTTCTGGCTCCTTTGGGTCTGCAGAATGTATATGGCCATGACTGAACGCGATCAAAAACTTCTCAATTCTGTGCGCTGTACAATCCTGAATAGCGGGGACTGGAAGGGCAGATTCAGCCTCTGCCTTTTTCCTTAATGAGAGGCGTGCTGGTAAGGAATTGTGTCTTTTCTCCTTGGGCCGGCAGATGAAAACGATGACGTGAGTTCGAGCATCAATACCGAGAGGGAAAAAGCACAGCAAAATGCTGACGGTTACATTTTTGCTTGATGCGCCATCAAGGCAGACCGCAAGCAGAAGTAGGAGAAGGGCAAGCAAAATCAGCCGGGCTTTTTCTTTTTGGTATAGATAGGACGGTCCGCACTCATTGTTCCGGCGTCGGCGATAGGTCGTGAATGCGAGCAAAATAGGAGAATATGAAGGATTTCCAGTAATGTGATAGGTGCAGAGGCGATAACGTAGTGGTTAGGCCAGATAACAAGAGAGCCGAGCCCGCAACAGTAATTGTAGTGTTGATGCTTGTATGAGAAGAGAGAAAGCAAAAGGGAGAGAAACAAACAAAGAAACAAATAGCCCTCAAGGAAATATCGCGCTTACCAGATAGTCAGATGAAGCGGAACAGATGTTGTATTGAACAGGACTGTCTTTCCAGCAAGGGAGGTGCAGCTGAGCAGGACCTGTTAATCAACAAGGAGAAATTGAGAAGTCACAAAAGAACAGCGGCGGGCACAGGTGATGAAGAAACGAGCGTGAAGGAAAGAAGTCACGGTAGGTTTATTATGAGGCGCAGTAGTCAATTGTAGCTTCTTACTCCTCAGGCGAGCTGCAGGTCAGAGATGCTTAACGCCTCCCGAAACGGTTCGTCCAAAAAAGATGCAATGTTTCCAGTCGAGTCGACGCCTAGGGAAGTCGGGACAGCTAGATGCCAATTAAAGGAGACCAGGGGACGTTCAAATCAAAGTTATGGATGTGTGGTTTCATCAAAAGGCCAGTGTTTCAGAATGATTCGAGGCGCGTACCGCGTTGGCCAACGCTCCCTAGACGACTACCTCTCGAACGTGTCCGCCGCAGAACACGTCTTTGCTAAGAATTGTGGCTTTAACAATGACAATTAGTAGCGAGTCCTTGGTAATGGGGTGATTCTCCCGGTGTATCAACATGAAAGCTTGTGCGATAACGGGCTGCGGCTGAAGTGAGATCAGCGGCGACCTGTAGGACAAATAGTCCAAGTCTCCCGATCATGCACGGGTATTTGCAGACATCCTCGTCTTCGCCGTCGCAGGATTTAGCACAGACTATGGAGGTGGAGATTACTCAGAAGCTTATCGGAGGATCAAATACGAAGCACTTGTACAGCAGCTTGAACGGAACCCCGGGCTATCTTTGGTGTTGGGAAATTTCGGCATTCCGTCATCCGCATTCATAAGCCACCCCACCAGCACCGAGCTCCACAGTCCTACACCTCGGATCTTATACATTACAATATACACAGGAGTATTTGTCAATTTCAAACTTCTCTCGAGGCTCTAACAATTTGGAAAACATGGCAGACAGTGAGTGGGGTCATCCGCACTAACGTTTGAGAATTTTGACTAACTTTGCTAGCCGTTGGCTCAAGTCCCCCAGCTGCTGAAGCGTAAGCATTGTGTCCAGAGCCATGCTTCGGGCACATGTAATTAACTCTAGTTTAGAGCATCCGTCATGACTCCTATAAACCTCATCCTTCTCTCTCTCTTCGCATATATCGTCTACCTCCGACTCCGACCCGCAACACCCCAAACCCTCCCGCGAGCCCCGCCTCCAACCGTCTTCCGGACATTCACGCCGCCCACGTTACTCCCATACAATGGCTTGAATGGCATGCCCGTCTACCTCGCCGTTCGAGGCCGCGTCTTCGATGTGACCTCCGGCAGGAACTTCTACGGACCTGGTGGGCCCTACGCCAACTTTGCAGGGCGCGACGCCAGCCGAGGACTGGCATGCGGAAGTTTCGATGAGGAGATGTTGACGAAGGACCTAGAGGCGCCATTGGACACGCTAGAAGATCTCGGTTCCGAAGAGATGGAGGCTCTACAAGGTTGGGAAGAGCGGTTCTCGGAGAAGTACTTAGTCGTCGGAAAGTTGGTCGCTGTTGGGAGCGAGGAAGCCAAAGCTACGGGAACGTGATTGCTTCCTCTGTGGTCAATTGTTATGATAAAGCTACTTTTCATGGATGTAGGCAGGTTCTAATGGTCTCGGGACCATTATCAGCGTGCTGCTAGGGCAAGTATAAGGATAAAGAAGTGACTATCTATACTACAACCAGGAATTCTAGGCAGAGATTCCTAAACAAAATATTCATTCGTAATATCCACCTCATCTTGCCGATTCAACATCACAATATTCCCTCGCCACATACATAACGGGAAGATAGACACGAAAAATACCCAGCGGTATAAAAACTTCAATTATTAGATTATAATATATGAACGCCTACCTTGGAGAAATGAAACAGGATGTGCAGAAACGTTTAAAACTAGCTATTAAGTAATTGTTTGGCGAGTATCCTAATTTCAACAGCCTACTCTGTACGAGTATGTCTTGACAATATAACACCAATATAATTCATAGCCTCTATTGACTGCAATGGCGTTAGATAATATCTTCAGCGTTCAGATGGCGTTGATGTTGGTGAAGTCGTTGTGATTAGGATGCGGTTCGATTACTCTTATCAATATAATAGGCATTTCACACATTCAATTAAACAAACCACATATTTAAAGGTACAAAAGGTAATAAAGAGCTTGATCGAAGCAAGGAATTCTTAGAAGTTTATATAATTAAATTTTAAGCCGCAGCCAATGTAATATGGCTCAGGGGCCATTGCTCTTCTTAGCCTTTGTATTACAACCTAATGTTCGTTGTTTTGGAAATGCACTGAAAACCGCACTAGACAGAGTAGCAATTCAGCAAACCTTAGTCAAATGACTCAATTTCTTTTACCGCCGTTCGGGTACAGCCATTTAGATATGTAGCCGGTGTTAGGCTCAGCACTAGACAATTCGAGTCACCAAATGCACAGCCACAAGATCAAGCCATCGTCGTATTCTCTGCGTTCAAAAGACCTGCAACTTCTAGTTACGCTTCGAAGCCTTCTTCCTGATCTTTATTCTATCAAAAAGCAAGTTCAGACTACACGATTATTCTTTACAGTTCTAAATGTCTCCACAAACTCGGAATTCGTCTAGGAAGACCGCCGTATCTAAGAAACCAATAATGTCTAAGAAGATCACTACGCCCAAACTTACCTCCACCCAAAAGAAGAGTAAGAATACAGTAGCTTCATCCCCAACCGCAGGACTGGAAAGCAGATCAATCTATTTCTGGCGTGAATATGGCCACGATTATGGTTTCTTGTCGCAATGGTACGAAAGTGCGTGGGAGCACGAAGGTACGACTTACGTCTCTGCCGAAATGTGGATGATGGTGCAAAAGGCGAGATTGTTCGGAGATGAGGTTAGTAAACTATTAGGTTAATCAACTACTATGAACAAGACCTGTAACGGCTGAATCTGTTTGTAGCAAATTGCCCAAGCCATGCTTGAGACTACCGATCCGAAGGCACATAAAGCCTTTGGTAGGAAGGTCAGCGATTTTGATCCGGAGGTGTGGGACCAAAGTAGGCATTGATTCAATTATATTATTACGCTCTATTTGATGTTGACTCTTTGTAGACAAGAATCGCATTGTCAAAGAGGGTAATTGGCATAAATTTACAAAAAGTAAGGATCAAGCAGAGTTGCAAAAGTTGCTCCTAGCAACCGGAGATAAAGAACTCGTCGAAGTGAGTAATGCTTAAAAATAAGCGATATTCTTCTATGCTTATAGCCCTGTCAAGGCATCACCGTTTGACAAAATCTGGGGTATTGGATTCACCGAGAAAGGAGCGGAGAAGAACCGTCATAAATGGGGGCAGAATTTACTAGGAAAGGCGCTCATGGACGTGAGGGACAGGCTGAGGAATCGGGAGAAGGCTCCTGATGAACAAATCCTCACAGCGGAGGTCTAAGAAGAGATGTGACTCGGGGATTGTCGAATTGAAGGCAAACTCGGATGAAAACAAGGGACTATTCAGAGTTTTGTGTTAGTCAAGAAGGCATTCATGCTCCTCCGCACATCAGTTATCGAAAGAAGGAAAGGGCGCAGAATGCCATGCAAAGGCCTAGTAAGCTTGACCCGATATTCTTACACTTACAAGGCGTTTCATTGGATGAATTTGCTTTCGGGCCGCAGAATACCATGTGGGGCTAGTTAGCACCTTTTATTATTGTCTTAGTCAAGTAGTTATTTCCTACAAAGGCACAGCCTAGTGTCATAACGGAGACAACCCTGCAAATTGCTACATTAGCTATAGGAGAGCAGCGGTATTTGAGTTTGGCGATGCTAATGCGCATTCCAGTCACAGTATTGGCTCGTTATATACTTCTTAGTTTGGGCCTCTCATAAGAAAACCTCTCGAGACTTCCATGACTGCTCTTGCTGTTGCGAAAGAGTAGTGTGCACACCTTTTTTGCTATCCCCAAGTTCTCGGGAGCCGGTCTCTACACTCATGGCAAAGTACGGCGGCATAACAGCGCCGATCCCTTCACCAATCTGTATTGCTTAGACCCACCCGATGATCCGTCCGGCGGTCCATTCTGCTACTCGGGCTTTTATGCCTAATATGTCCATGGCCTATTCTGGGAACGTAGCTGAAAAGTGTCGGTACACTCGATGCCCTAATTGTGTATCCATCAGCTAGAGCATCGTATGTGCATACTATAGATGTTGAGCTAGCGAAAGACGCCCTAATACACGCACAGTCCTTTATGAGAGAAGGCTAAAGGAAGCTGGACGTGATCGCGGCTCTGGGAGGCGTCAGATGCGAATACGTGTCTTGACTAGGAGATATCAGTAGTAAGAAACCAAGTTTTCAATCAATCCCCCTAACAAAAAGGGGGGGTCGTTGGTGAAAGGAGCAATATCTGGCTCTCGAGGACATTGATGGCTCGATGAAGGTTTGGGAGAGGCCACGAGGCTACCTAGTAAGCATCGTGGGATGATGGAATGCGGAGGTGGCCCGTGCAATTTTTCCTTGGGTTGGGTCCGGAAACTAAGCGCTTGAACAACTGACATCCATGAATGAACATGATATATTCCAGTTGCCTCGATACTTGACTGTAGTTCTGTTTGTGCCCAGCCTGATTTAACTGTAAATAGGCGGATTTATCCAGCACACATACCATGTCCACCATGATCACATTTGCAGCCAACAACGAGTTCTTTCGAAAACGGAAGAGAGTTCACCGTGCGTGTGAAACATGCAAAAAGCGTAGAGTGAGCCAACTAAAAGATCATATTCTTGATCGTACTAACAGGCTTTCATAGAAGCGTTGTAGTCATACATTCGATGACGATGCTGAAGACGGAAGCCCGTCAAAGACTGCAAACTCTACCACATTGACTCGTACTTCTGACCAGGATGCAACTCAGGCAGATATTTCCCTCGAGCTACCAACCCCAATCGCTGAAACCGAGGGTGGGAATGAAGCAGCTTTGGGACTAACTCCACAGAGTCCCGATGAAAACGCTAGGTCGACGACTCCGCCAAATTTTCTTGGCTATCTCAGCCCAGAAGCTGTTCTCCGTGAGCGAATCCATGAGCGAGGACAAGCTGCCGGCTCCCAACGGGTCCCAGTTGGGCAATGGCTTCAAGGCAGAGAAGATGAGAAAGATCCCATCGTTGGTACAGAGTCTGGAGCTTTGGCTACGCCCTTAACCCAAACTAGCCCTAGGTTATCTCAGTCGTCTACAGTCCAACAGGCACTTCAGGCATATCTGGATGCAGTGGGTGTTTCAATTATACCACCTAGACAGCATCAAGACGGGCTGTTGAGTATTTACCTGGAATACGTTCAACCATTGCTGCCTATTCTGGACCAAAAGATTTTCCAAGCACGCTATGCGCAACGCACCGAACCCCTCGTTTTGATTCAAGCAGTATGTATCGTAGCATCCAAACACGAAAAAGCCCGTCCTCATCTAATTCTTCCGGATGAGCCTCGGCTCCTCAGTCCTCGAGAGTTTTCTAAGAGGTTATATCACTCTATTATCACTGCTATTGAAGCAAAAATGGAGACAAACCGCATCGTACTAATTCAAGCATTGGCCCTTCTCTCACTACACTGCGAAGGTCCAGATGGTGCTGAACAGGCCTCCATGCATTTGGCTCAGGCCATTCATCATGCTCATACATTCGGCCTACAATTTGGACACCAGTGGAAGCATTCGAGAGACTCCTCCATGGAGAACCTAGAGAACCTCTTCTGGTGTCTCTGGAGCCTTGACAAGATCAACGCATGTATAAATGGTAGACCACTAATTATGCATGACCGAGACAATGGTCTTGCGAGACTGCCTACAGATCCCGAAAGACTGCAGAGTCCTTTTGGTGTATGGCTCCAGATAGCAGAAATGCTAGATAGAGTGATTGACTTCTATCGACCTGGAGTTGATCCTGCCTTAACAGGGTGGGAAGACGATTTTTTGGGGTTTGAAGAGCTCGTTGATGATAGGGAAGATAGACTAAATGGCCCAATGATAAGTACGAAGATATCCGCTCGCATTTCAACAAGAAGGCACTATTTAATGCTGATTAACCTAGCAATTCTTGCACTTTTCCACCACGCCGTCGCGATGGCATCGCACAAGTCATTGTCTATCAATGACCCTATCCGTTCCACCCCATCTTACATCCGCCAAAGCTTGTCTGCGACAAGAGTCATTTCGATTCTCAGCACAGAGCCGCCTGAAAACTTGCCGCCGTTACCAATCATCCCTTACGCACTGTCTTTAGCTATGTCTGTTGTGTACCGCCACTTCCGACAACGGAAGCTACAGATGCACAAAAATCGTGCCAAGGAAGAGCTTAACAGCTGCGTTATGCTCCTAAACCGGCTGAGGACATCATGGTGGTCGGCTGGTGCGATGGCGGATTTAGGCAGAGCAGCTCTCAGCAATGCAGACCGGAGCGACAGACCAAAATCAGCTCAAACGCCTGATGGAAACGATTATGTGAAAGCTACAAGCGCCAGCTTGGTCCAGAACAGCAGCAAGTCTCGACAGACTACGATAGATAGTGTAATTGACCCACGTCTGCAAAGACAACAATCGACAACTTCTCCACAACTGAATTTTGACCTCGATACACTTCCACAAATGCCTGGACAGCATCCCATTAGCAGCGAACGCGTCGAACAAACCCCGCTCAACGAATTCGCCTTTAGCGAGCCTTCTTCAAATTGGCTAAGTTTTGACAATGCGTTTGAGAACATAGACACCCTGCTTGGCAGCGCTGGAGCAGATCTTTCGAATGAGCTTTTGAAGCCCTTCAACTACGAAGGGCTAGACTTCTTTGACACTGGGACAGCATCTTAGAATTCGAGGCGTACGTGGATCGGAGAGTCTCACAAATACTCTACTCAAACGTCTTCTGCAGAGTTCCCAGCACGATACATATATAATAGTAAAATTCTTGTAACGTAGATGGCCTGTGCCGGACCAAATAAATGGTATCTAATGCATCTCAACCCATTTAAACGCGATGTGATATAAAATCTTTCTAACTCATTATCATTTAATCTGCATTTTCCCAACTCTTTTACTTCCCGGGATGCTCCGCTTCCTCCCCTCCCTGCTCATTCTTTTCTGACTGGATCGTCTCATCAACCTCTACGGGATGCTTATCCAGAGCCTCATACCACTGGGCGACGCTCCCAATCAAGAAAGCCCAACTCCCCCAAAAGGTGCTCAACGCAGACTGAAACTGCGACCAGCTCGCCAAGTCGTACCCGAAACACGGGCACAAGGTAAAGCCCACTCCACCTATGAAGTTCCAAAATCCAACGTGCCATCCTAGCGTTGTGAAAGCGGGTTTCCACCACTTGCTCTGGGTTTCAATCATGAATAGCGTCCCTGAGATTATGAAACCGCTCCCGCCGATCACCTGCGGCGTCCAGTAAATGCCATTTGTCAGCCCCGTGGACATGTGGTCGTAGATGCCCGGCAGCGCCGTAAAGCCAGAGATCCAGAAAACGGTGGCGCCCAAGAGCTGCGCGAGCGAGGCTATGAAACCCAGCTCGTGGAAGTAGTGAGTGCGGAGGTCTGCATACGACGGAAACCAGGCCCAGGACTTCGGCCCTTCGTCACTGGAGGCCGAGGCTGTCGAGGTGGCCGCGATGCTGGCGCCTTTACCGACCAGGTTCCGCCTATTACCGTGGTGGTGCACGCATGCTGAAGCAGACGGACGCAGCTGCAGCGCCGCGGCGCCCCCCTCGTGTGCGGTGTCGGACAGAGCACGCTCGAGGGCCCAGCCGAAGCAGCCGGTGCGGTTCTCGTTCACGGCTTCGAACATGAGGAGGATGGAGCCGAACTCGAAGATTGTCGCGCCCACGAACGCGGTGATGCCGCCACCATATAGTATTTCGGTGCTGAATTCGGTTGACGGTCGGACTAAGGGGAGGAATACGAAGAACGAATTGATTACCCAGACCACGCTCCCCAGCGTGAATATTGTTGCGACATCATAAGATACGTCCCAGATAGGGAATTTCGTGAGCATGCGCAGGATCCCACGTCCTATCTCGCGCAGCGAGCTAGTTGGGAGAGGCGTGAGGTATTGAGTATCCGCAGGCGCATTTGCTGGATTAACAGCGAGCGCGTGCCGCCCTTTACGGTTATTCCGCGACGTCCATTTGTACTCTATGACGGACGCGGGTTGCTCGTTCTTCGGTATGGATTCTGCAGGGTCAGACGGCCGAACTTCTTCGCTGGAAGACTGGGAGGGTGCTTTGTCGTGCGATTCGAGCGAGGAGGTATGGCGGAAGTTTGCGCTTGTGGGATTGATGAATGCAAATGGGCCGGTTACTCGAGCGGGGTCGAGTCGGAAGGAGCGGTGGTTCCGCAGAGGGAGTCGTTCGGGACGAAATGACTGGCTTCGTTTTGGGGAAGCCAGAGGAGGAGGTATAGAGCCGTCTGCGGCACCATTCTGCTGCATAGCTGCCAATTAGTATGGTGGGTATGAATGTAATGGCATCGTAATAGGCGCGGGCATGCGCTGAGGTTTCGAAGCCGGTTCCAACCACTGGCATGAATAGGAATGTGGAGGCCAAACTGCGTCACCAGACGGCTGTCAAGGCGAGTAGTGCGCGCCGCGTGAAGCTTGGACCTTCCCCTGTACGTTAAGTTCTCCACCAGCCCCCGGCCACCCGTCACGCACAGATGGTGTAAAAGGCTTGCCTATACTTGTGGAAAGCTTACACTCGGATTAGTTGGCCTAGACACAAAAGCCAAGCCAGACTAAATTCCCCTAATTTCTGGATGCAGCCGACGCAGCAGGACATCCGTAAATCAACTTCAGGATATAGGGAAGAAAGATGTTCCCATTAGGTTCGCGCAGCCCGACCAGAACTAGAATATTCTTTTGTTACTACAATTTAAGCTTAGGCTTCATGCTAAGTAGTTGACGAAACTCTAAAAACGCTCTGAACATAAAATTGCCTATAAGAATTCCACCACAATTATCTAACAATTTCATTACAATGATTACTCGATGACACACTATGTTACGAAGAAGAAGCCTGCGGCATTCCCCCACACACGCATCTGCGAACACTTGTCATACTCTTGTTCTACGAAGTTGTAATTCAAGCAAGGCGAGACTCGTAACCTCTCATTCTATCGGTTGGAAGACTAAAGTTATCGACAGACCCCAGTCACTACTACCTGGCAGCAGTCACAGAAAGCATCCGACTGTCTTAGCTTTCTCGAGCTTCCTAGTGAAATTCGAAACATGATCTATGTGCATATTTGGGACCACCGACGAAAGTGCTTCGCCTTTATCAGACTGGATCCCTGTTCAAATACGAGCCGTCTACAGGTCATGCAAACCGATCCAGGAGAAAGCCACGACGGGAGGGACGATGAGAATACTGTTGCTATGCTCCAGACCTGCCACCAGATCCATGCGGAGTTCTGTAGTCTGGTATACCTTACGCCCGTACTGTTTCATTTACGTTATCCAGGCATCCACGAGATCAACATATCCCAAATCTACGCTGGTTTTGTGCGCACCGTGTACTTACCGGTTCTGCTTATAGGCGACAATAGCCCTGAATATGCCTGGCGTGCCATTCTACAGGAAAGTCACGCCATACTTCGAATGCTTCCCGCCCTCAGCAACATTTACGTGCAAATATTTTCAGCGGGCGAGCAAGTTTCTAGGTCCTGGGAGCCGTTTCAGGGCAGTGAAGAACAACTGCAGCAAGTCGACCGTATGCTTAAATGGATTCGCACAATGTATAAAATCGACCGCGTGGAGATCCCAGATCAACTGTTTTTGGTCCCGCGAATCGGCAAAGACCCCACCGGGACCTTAATTAGTGCAATTCTTCAAATAGCAAAAGAAAGGCAAAGAAAAACAAGGAAGCGGCAAAGAACTAGCTGAATGTGTTAGCAAGTATTGAGCATTCCTCCCTCACACGGAGAAGGCTTTCCCCTCTGCTTTCGATTCTCTTGTGGTATCAAGAATTCTAAACTATAACCCCGAAAATCTTACACGGGCCCTGTACTTTAATGGGCGCTTTAATACTCCTAGGGCCTAGGATATATAGCATGTGAGATGCACTGGGGCTTATTTGAGTGGGCGTTGGGTAGTGGTTCCAATCATAATCTAATGGATTGTTAACTTACACATCTTTCTAGGGATACCCTCTTCCGCTTTTGCAAGCTAAGGGGATTGTTGTTGGTAGGCGCCAGTTGTTCCTAACGAGGTGGTTTATATCTTAGTGGAAATAAATAAGATGTAGGAAATAGTCCTTTGCAAAAGCCAGTGCATGTTAGTTGTGACAAAAGATACAGATAAGCTTCAGTTATTGTGAGATAAACGGGAATAAATTGGCTATAGGTAATGCAGATAGGGATTAAGGAGTTTGTATCATACAGGCGTATAATGATTCAGCTTATTACAACCTCTTCCACTGACAGAGGTATGAATATGACCACTAAATTCCTCGGATAGAAAGCTCTGCCCATCCTTGGCTTTCTGTACGTCTGTAGAGGCTTTGCGAAGGGCACATGGCGTCTTCCCACTCATCAAGATGCAGATAGAATCTCCAGTTTCCGTGCCTGGCGGTACCCACCCCATATATCCATTGCGCTTAGCACAAAATCCTATGTCTAATAAAACATTGGCCTGCGAGTGCAAAGTATCTGCTACTCTCAATGCCTAAAATACGATAGTTCTCGTCTGAAATGCCCATGGCTGCACAAACGTGCTCTGCATTTGCTACGAACCGATCGTCAAAGTCAGGGTCGATTGGAGAGAGCCATTGGCGGATAAATAAGAGTAGAGCCATGCTACTTTCTATAGCATGATAGCACTATGTACATTCCGGGTCCTTTGTATGATATTTTGGTATGTCTCGATAGTCATCATATCCTTTGAATTTGTGGTGCTGCTAGTTCCTAAAGTGCCTCCCGAAGCGCAGTAATCAGGCTCTAGCATAGAGATCCTAAATGGGTAAGCTTTTGGGGGTCTGCTCCAGTCAGGGACCCAAGATGGGAGATGTTCAAGATTCCTCGGATACCCTTTGCCTACAAATAGTAAAATATGTAGTAGGTCATCCTATGAAGGGAATTAAGCTGCGGAGCCTATACAGACTTGGTGAGTTGATTTTGTGTAATCAGGCGATATTAACGGATTAAAGATATCGTTTGTGATGCCCGAGAGATCAGACACTTTATCCCGAGGATCCGTTGTTTTGCACTTGATGGATTCTGTAATCGCTATCTTCAAGTTCAACAAAGTTTTCTGGTTTATCGTCTTTCGGAAATGATTCGTTGCTAATTGCATGTTGATATCCTGTTGGATGCTTTCGTTTAACGGCGCTGTCCCCAGTGCTCGCCGCGAGGAGACCCATTTCAAAAAAAACCAAAAAAACCAAAAAACCAATTGCATTCATAACTATAACGAGAGTATCCTTTGGGATTCGTATGTTCCCATAACTTACAGTCAACTTTGATGCCAGCGTAACTTCTTGAATAACCCAAATGCTACCGAACCATGGATGATTGAGCAGCTCAATAAAAGCGAGCCACTTGGAGAGACTCATTCACGAACATATTTCCGGTAGAGTATCCAAGACGAAATCCTAGGTACTAAAAACAGGGGAACCATTCGGTTTATTGGATTGATTGCTAGATATGCATTTGTACGGCACCCAAGCCATACGGTAACCTGTGAAGCGGAATGGTAAATATCACCCATGAGATGGACTTGTTTGCTTTTCTCATCATTGTCACTTCAATATTTTGCCTACGATAGGGGTAGTACGGAATAAAGCACCCATAATAGCAACCTCATCCTCTAGCTAAGCGTTACCCTATGTGTAGCTGACTGCTTCATACTGAGAGGCAGTGTCTAGCGAAAAGTGCTCTAATTTGTATGTGATCTCGCCAAAAATATTTTTAGATAAAGATAAGAGACGAATATCCCGCGGGCCGTTAAGTCTCTTATAGGAGAAAGGCGGTAATGCGACGGGTGGTCGGGGATCAGTTTTGAATTTATTGAACGCTCTTAAGGGCTGCAATAGCGGGAGCAGGTATAGAGCTGCAAAACGGCCTGTAGCCTGTGCAACTTGAAAACTACTATGTTTCGGCACAGTTTTGCTTCGTCATCAACCTAGTCGAGCTCCCCGTAGGCGGCTAGTACGGTTTGTCATGGCCTTCTATTGTTTAGCATTAATTTCGCGATATTCTCGGCGGCTGTGGTGTAAAACTACTCTGTGAGAAGCTACTTAACTGTGTAACGATTGCTGTGGTCGTCAAACGGAATGCCTAGAGTGAGATGGCCTGGATGTCGGGGTGATATATAGGTACAGCTCTCGAAAAACCACTTGTTCCATTAGCCAAGCGTCCCTTCGACTTCTCTGGAGTTGACAGGAATAACCCGCGAGCTCCTCATGACAAATTGAGCGACATTTTAAATCCCCGAACTTAAATACGTATGAGACATAGGAGCCGAAAAAGCAAGTGAAGCAAGTAGAGTCAATTTAGGCGCATGCAGGGTGGAAGGCGCACTTCCTGATGTTTCAGCTGGGTAAGCTGGGGAATCTGGAGAGGCTGCCGTCACACAAGTAGCGCTGGATGTTGTAGTTATTTGGTAGCTTGATACGAGGTGATTCTATTCTGCTGAAGTAGCGAGGCATTTCGGATACCTTGAAAGGTAGGCGCACAGTGAAGGCTGTCCGAGTAGGCCTTGAAGCGCCAGCAACCCTATCCGGCCGGCCGCATAAAAAAGACTAAAGCACGGACGTATCAGAATTCTAGTTACGCACTAGCGCGGTTATTCGCGACGCTAGCAAGGGACACGTTGTTATGAAACCTCCCTGGCTCGCTTTCACCATCAATTCCATCGAAGCAACACCACTTTCACGCGTCTTCTTACTTCAAAATACATCATACTCAGTTCACATCCAACGTAAGTAGTCAAAAAGGCCCGACGTGCAATTGATCATGGCTGCCACAACTCCCCGCACCAAAGCGAAGCCCGCCAAACCTAAACCCTCCGCGACTGCTGGAGTAAAGAGAGGGCTTGGACGTCCGCCCAAGGGAACGGCGAAGAATGGCACTGTCAAAGCCACTGTCCTAATGCAAAACTTCTGTATGTTCCTCGCGCACTCATTTTCTGAATAGGATACGATCCGTCAGATGCAACAATACCGATACGCTTAGCTTATGCCCCAGAGCTTCAGTATGGGCGCGCTCTTGTCCTTGTGCTAATCCTGAACCTCTAGTTAAAGAGCACCGCTCAAACTTCCCTGGATTGTCCTTTAGAGAACAACAGAAAGAGCTTGGCAAGATGGTTAGTCCTTTTCCATCTAGTGTTGTACTTTGTGCCTGTCATGAGCCATCTGAAATCCTGCTCTGTAAACTACCGTAAATCACGATCGGAAAGCGGGCATCTGATTTCATTTTCTTGAGGATGCATATGCCATACCTTTACTTACGAACGACTAGTGGAAAACCGCACCCGAGAATCCGAAAAATTCTTAGTCCAGTTCTTGTTTCTTTTCTTGAGCATTGTCTATCAGTTTGCCTTCAAGGCGGCTTGTTTGCGTTATCCAGAAGCTAGAGCCTTCTCTGAGGCCGCCTAGACTGCAAAGCAATTCAATGCCTCTTTGCGTTATCATAAATTAGCAACAAGTGGGACGATAAATGTACTCATCTCATGCAACCAATCAGTTAATAGCCCGGCGCATTTACCTAACTTCAGCGCGTGCGTCAGCTATTTCTGAGTAAGGGAGAGGCTGTGGGGCTAGCTTCAAGCCTGATTTTTTCAGGCATCGGTAGATATTCTCCGGGTGAAATAGGCAATACGACTTGCATTACCCACACTGCAAGCAACTAGCCGCTGTGATTTTATCCTATGAACCGTTTAGGCATGCGCTTAGGTAGCTTTTCGATTATGCCTTCATGAATGGTTTTCAATGACTAGGGATACCATAACTACCCTCACGTCTATAAAGCTCCGGATTTCGTCAGATGGCTCTCCAACGTTTGCGCGGGCCGGCAGGGGTTGAATAAAGAATCCTCAAACGCATGGATTTATTAACTGCGCATGGGAGAAGTTGCAGTTTAATATAACATATTTAATGTCTCGCCTAGTTGTACCATAACAACGCCCACATATTACGGAAATCTCCGGGCAGAGATTAATCCGGCTTTATGTTCTAGATGTTGTATGGGGCCCATGTAACCCTTCACGTGACTTCTTGATCAAGAATATTTACTCTTCGGAAGACTACAGCATTTCGTATTTGAGTGCTCTAATTATCATATTATGCCGTACTTGCATGGCACAAAAAGTCCAGAGCCGCTGTATCCCAGGGTCCAAAATAGCTTCATGTGCGGTTTGAGCATTCCGGAATCCTGGTCGAGACATCTCTGCCCAACCTACGAAGATTTGGGCATACATGATACATGCTTGCTAGGGGCTTACTAGGAATACTGGGCAAGGGAAGCTAAGCACCCTTGAATATTTTCAATAGGGGTTGGCCGATATGCAGATGTTGAACGCTTCTATGCCTCCACACACCGCCTCTGAGGATATTGAATGAGTTAAATCATTGATATAAGTTACTTAATTTCTGAATCATTCAAAAACAGGACCTATGGCGCAATGGTAATTACACACTTCAAAGTCGTGTACTTCTCATAGCTAACATCGCATAGGTAGCGCGTCTGATTCCAGAACATGGAATCTCCAGAAGGTTGAGCGTTCAAATCGCTCTAGGTTCAATTCCTAGGATGCTCAGATTTTTTTGCCTATCCTCGTGAGCTTGCCTTTTCGTGCGGGCGAAAACAGAGCCCATAAGGTGCCGAAAATTTTTGATTGGCAAGGCTGGTGTGCGGGACGGTAAACCTCGGTAGCACACCACAACTTTTTCTCCCCACTTCAATTTTGATATTTTTTTTTCTCTCTGTACCGTGAGCCACACATTTGAAGAATCTCAGAGCCTGTCCTGCTACTACGAATGTTTTTATTTTATTTTCTAAAATATTTACATAGAAACACCCCCCCTTAGCTAGTCCGTCCGCCGAAGGCTTGCCTTCAACGCAGTCGATTCATTACGTCCTTCACGCGTATCTCAACTTTCAGTTTGAAAATGTAACATAAAAATTCGGTGGAGAAAAGCCTCGTGGCATGTGAAAAGATATCTAATATGGTAGTGTCAAAAAAAAGATGTGTCGTTGAATTGTTGTGTTCAGATAGCGCACATGAAGTTTCCGCACAGATTAAATTTTTCAAAAACTTTGGATATTACGTGGGCTTCATGTATGGGCTGGATGCGGTAGCTCTCGTCGCGCCTTTCAAGTTCTGGACCGCGCCTTCTCATCGAGACGGTCAAACTACCCTATCTGGTCTCAAAGGGCATCAAGGCACGTTCAATATTACTTCCACGCCAAGGCGTAGTGCGCAATGCCGATGATGTTGGGCTCGTAAAATTTCACTCAGTAAAATTTCGAGGTGGTCGGTTCTTCCACGTCACGATTTTACAGCACCGACACTGCTTGCGCACACCTACCCACAGTTCTCAACGGCGTCCGGCATGCTGCTAACGCTTCCGAATCGTCCCGCCAATTCACTACAAGCTGCCGGTCCCAGCTATGCCTTCCCGGCGCGTTCGGATAGCACTTCCACTAGGCGGGTTGGGATGACTCCATAAAAGCCCCTTCTAAGCCCGAACAAGGCGCATCTCAAGGCGTTTGCTAGCCGTCGGGCTTCGTCGATGAATATGTGGGCCTTAGAGAGAGCTCGATCGTGGTCAACAAGACACCAGTGAAACGACCCGTCATTGACAAAAGATGAAGCGGCGAGTAAAAAGCAAACAAAAGGCCACGCCAACGAGGTTTCCTTTCTTAACTTTGAACATGCCACGTTAGGCTTTCGCGGGCTACCACTCTTTGTCGAGAATCTAAAAAATGGCCAGTGTTCATTAGCTCGCCGGTAAAGTTAATGGCATCAAAAGGACACGCGGACAGCAAGAGGGAAACTTTTGAAATGGCCTCGCCGTCGAATACTTGTCCTGGAACGCTGATGGGAGCCTTGAGACGGATTCGAGCAGGCGGAACACGAGCTCGCAGAGATGAACGAGGTCTTGTTAGGCTTTCTTCTCCTCATTGACGGTTCACAGATTGCATCCCGTTTCTGTCGACCGGGTCAACCTGGCCCTCCCGTAGAACGTCTTATGGACGCCTGACGGTTCGCTGCTCTGAGCTGTTCTGAGCTGGTTGCTCGGATTCTGTTTTTCTGGGATGCCTCGTACTTCAGAAGCCGCTCGGAGTTTGCTGCTTATGCCTTGCCCATCGTTTCATACGGCGCTGTGTCTGTGTCTAGCCCCTGGAAGACCTATGCTTAGACACGGGTTTATACTAGAATCATGCTCTGCTTGTCCGGCTCGAACGATACGTTGTGTCACTGAGGGCATTATTGCTGTGGTCAATATTGGGTTGACGACAGCTGGGACGACGTTGTTGAGCGTCTGAGTGACTGAGTTGACTGCCCATGCGGACATTCGCGGACCGGAGACATGGCATATACCGACAATAATTCTTTTCTAAAATCGGCTTTGCAGGGTCACTTATGCAGCTCAGTTTCAAATGGCTTGACACGTCATGGAAGAGCCCTCAACTAAGGGCGCTTGAGCAAGTAATAATTGGGAAATGGGCCAAACTCTGGTATTCTGCTCAGCTGGCGCTGATATTAACGCAAAGCATTGTCGGGAACAGCGACAAACCAACTATCGTGTGTACAAAGATAACGCAAAGTGGTCATCAAAGGGCGACGCCCATTAGCGCCTCGATCTGCGTGGTCTCGTTTCAAATTTCTGAGGTGAGATGCTTGGCTGTCGATTCGAGCCGTGCTGCTTCCTCCACTATGACCACGATAATTATGGTAATGGGATGGTCCCATGCGATGTTCATCGTGCATCCAAGGCATGAAGATCAGAATTAGATCTTTTCGCGGAAATGTTGGAATCATTTCACAGCTGAATGGGAACGAAACGTCGAGCCAAAACTGCCGTGGGCGCTCGCTGGGGGAGGGGAAGGGGGGGCGGTGTGACGGCTATTTGCACCGCATCTTGGAGATCCGCCGTCCAATCACTTGCAATCACTCTCGGGCATAGCGGTTACCTGCAAGACTTGGGGCTCCGGGCATAATTGGGGCAGCGACAAAAAGTTCCATGCTCGCACAAGGCGGCTGACGATGTCATATGCAAATCTTCTACCCAGCCATTCACGAAGATCGCGGTGCCTGGCCTTCTGGAATTTTCATAGCCCTGTGGAGCATGTTGATCGTTGCGGCACAGTCTTTTGCTGGGATGATCAGACCATTTTGTCGCCAGCCACTATCCCAGGCATCACGACCTGATAGGGTCCGGAGGTGATGATTGGCAGGTTGGATGATGCAAGTGCGATCATCGTTTGAGTTCGACGGCAGCAATTAGATCTGCTCGTGCTGCTCATGATGGCGGGGTGTTGCGAGATGAGGGGCGGAACTGTTAGTATCGATAAGACAGAGCAATGCCAGCCGCGTGTCCGCTCCACTAGACCTACTAGACCTGGGCTGGTTTGGGATGCCTGGCTAGGGAGCGGTGAGTGTGACACGGCGCGCGCTGAGCTCGAGCTGAAAGAGAAAGATCTGTTGGTGGTGAAGGCGGGAAGTACTCGAGCCGACGGTGACTAAAGGCATTGCTCAAACTTTGAAGCCTGCTTCACGCCGGCGGTTGGAGAGGTTAGAGGAGCTCGAGAAGCGACCAACCCGCCAGGCTGTTAGTGCTGCCAGTTTGGCTGTTTTGGCCAGTTTGGCAGTTTGATTGCCAAGTAGTTGAGGCTGCTAGACAGGCCCGAGCAAATTTCGGGTGGGCCGAGACTTGGAGAGAGTGGGAGAGGCCGGAGAGTCCGTCTATACCCATAGCCATGCCCTTGGAAAAGTTCTTTCTATTTCGAATCACTAAGTAGAGACTTCATGGGCACGTTGGTGTCGACATTGGCGACATTGGCGACGATCGCCTTCACGCTTCCCGTTGGTATCCGCATGGCCAGCTTTAGGCAACGGGAAACGGGCGATGGTTGGAAGCACGGATCATGCCGGGAGGAAAAATTTATGCAGGTGCTTTACGCACTACGCACTACCGCCTACTACACTACGCACAGCATCGTTTCCCATCGGCGAGGGCCCTGGTCTGGACCCGGCGCTCAACGGGCATGGATACGAATGAGAAATTGTTGCTAACGGCTTAATCAAAGTGTGGCGGTCCTTCCTTTCTCCTTCTGGCCCACCGGCCCAGCAGCATCTGGCAACTCTATCGTGATTATTGCTCTGTCAGGAGGCGCCCACTATGTCAAGTGGGTTCATTGCGCAACCCGCCACGTTGTTCATGGGCTCGGAGGGTCTCGGTAGTTGTTGGTGCTTCCCAAGCACGATCGATCGTTGGTTGAGCTTGACGCCGCACTGCCGCTCCCAAGACACCATCTCAGCTCGCGATGGGGAATAGGCTGCCCTCGCGTAGACCTTGTGACCTGAGTGAGATTTCCGAGGGTGAAACAAAATGAGAGTCAGGAAGATGAGCGGCGAGATGAGCAGCCGGAGGAGCAGCGAGACAGGCAGCGAGACTGGGCAGCCAGACGGGGCAGCGAGATGAGCTGGTCAAAAATGTGGCCACGACGAAAAATCATGACTGGCTGAATTTGGAAATAATGTCGGTTGTCCATTTGCCATGTTGCAGCATCCTCAACATTAATTCTCAGGTGTGTGGCGTGTCACTGGCGGAGGACGTGGGAGTGCCGCAAATTACCTCCAGCTCAGCAATTCAGAAAAGCCGACAGCCCGTTAGTCATCCAATTGCTCTCGTCAGAGATTGACAATATATTGGCTGTGGCCAATCGAGGCAGACGCTGCAACGGGGCGAACTGGCAATTCGCAAGCCTTGTGGTTTTCCAGAAGGCCGCTGGGTGGAACAAAGGCCAATCAGCTGCAACAAGCCATGTGTCATCGGCAAATCCAAGGACGATCAACCTCTTTGACCCTTTGTTCTCCAGGCGGCGGCATGTTGCAAAATTAAGGCGCGGCTGACTGGGGCATGCTGGGAGCGCTGGGGAGTCTTCCGTTTCGACTCAGACAGCCAACAGCGGCGGCAGTGACTCCAACTGCACCAACAACACCAACTCGAAACGTGACGTTACTAAAATTCCGATTTCTATGAATATGACGCCCCGCAAGCCAGGGCTGCCAGCCACTTCCTCCGTTGCCAAGCGACCGTGGTTATGTATGAGGCCGGCGGCAACCCAAGTTTAGGCAGGAGGGAGCCGAACAGGGGCCCCAGAAGGAGGACCATGGAGGACAGGATGGACAGGCAGACAGGGAGCGACTTTGGAGGGGAAAAGGACAGAGAGCAGCAAGCAGCAGTGTGGAGGAGCATGACGGTGCCGCAGGCGTTGCAAGATCTGCATCTCATGCGCCGGTTCCGTCATGGCCTCGGCGTCGACACAACGACTTTGGCGTGACTCTGGCGTCGCTCTGGCACGGCTCTGGCACTGGGCTCGCGATCAAGGCCAACACGGTTAGCCTGAGACTATCGACGGCCGTGCGCTTACGAGCACTACGAGCACTCGTCAGCTCCAAGCCAACCAGAGGCCCAACGGCGGCTGGTAGCCGGCTGGGGCTCGGGCTGGGGGGGCGCTGGATCTCTCATCATCTCACGCGCTTTGGCAGCCCGGCTAGCCCGGTCTGGCAGTCTCTGCGCGCACCGACCTTGTTCCATCGACGCTCCGGTGTCGACTGTGGGCAGAAGCGGGCGTTGGGTCAGGGGCCAGTGAGAAAGGCTGGATTGAGTGGCCAACCAGCGGACGGGCTGGCGTGCTGGGAACGACGCTAGCAAGGCCCTTTCTCTGCGAATCTGCACCAAGCCGCGTGCGTGCGATATTTTTGCCTCTGCCTTCCCTCCACACACGGGCAGGACCTGCTGAGCTGAGGAGCGGGCGGCGGGCAGCGGCACAAAGCTGATGCTGCATTACTGTGCACCACTGGCGTCTGTTGGCCCTGTTGGTCTTGCCGAGCCTCGTCGGCCAGCTAGTGCTCCTTCTAGCAGCTGGGTGGACAGTGGCGCTGATGCGGGCGACGGCGGTCGGATGGTCGTCGGGCCCGCCTGGCAGCGCGAGTGAGCGCGGGCGGCGGAAAGGGCAAAGAGGGAGGCAGTGGAGAGCAGTGGACGGTGGATTGTGGATTGTGGGCTGTGGCCGAGCTCTGCATGCAGCTACTTTGGTGAGTGGTGGTGAGTGTTTTGGCGGGCATTGGCGGGAAGAAAGCTGGCGCACTGCGAGCATCGAGCCCCGGCGGGAGTCTGTGTCACAGCAAGAGTCGAGTGTCAACGGTGCCCCCGGAAGAAAAGCGATGC
Source organism: Glonium stellatum (assembly GCA_001692915.1). Taxonomy (NCBI): domain Eukaryota; kingdom Fungi; phylum Ascomycota; class Dothideomycetes; order Gloniales; family Gloniaceae; genus Glonium; species Glonium stellatum. The sequence continues at coordinate 164 of KV748764.1, read as the reverse complement.
AGCAGCTCGATGCAGCCGGATGCATGCGACCGCAGCAGTGACCAGCCGCCACGGCCTGTGATTGGGTGGGTGGCGCTGCAGGCCAAGGGCGAGCTGCGGGCGAGCTGCGGGCGAGCGAGAGCCTGGAGTGAGGGAGGGAGGGTGGGCGTGTGAATCAATGGCGG
>KV748763.1:0-19969 GCA_001692915.1 Glonium stellatum | reverse complement strand
CGCCGGGTGGCTGGCCGGGTGCAGGTTGCGCGAACTGCTGTTGCTGTTGTTGCTGCTGTTGCTGCTGTGGGCGCGGGGCGGGGGCGGGGGCGTAGGGCTGCTGCTGCTGCTGTTGCTGTTGGCTGTACTGGGCGGGTTGCTGGTGCGGCTGCTGGTAGGGGCTGGGTTGCTGTTGTTGCCGCTGCTGCTGTTGCTGTTGCTGTTGTGGGTGCGGGGGGTACTGCGCGTATGGCTGTGGGGGGTAGGCCGTTCCTAGTGGTGGAGCGCCGGTGTTCGGGGGAGGCGGGCCTGGGTTAGGGGTTAGTGGGACGGGATTGTGTTGGGGAGAGGGGTTAGGGGGGTACCGTAGTAGGATGAGGCGGTCCCTCGTGTGGTCTGGGTCTGAGCGGGCCCTTGCGGTGTGGCGTATTGCGTTGTGGGAGGGTACGCGCTGGGTTGCTGGGGCTGGGTGGGTGCAGGGGCGTAGGCGGGGTTGTTTGGAGGAGCCTGGCTGTTGGGATAGCTGCCTTGGGGTGCTTGGTATGGCTGCTGGACGCTGGGAGCAGGCGATGGAGCATAGGATGTGGGGGCTGGGGATACTGCGGCCACAGGCGCAGGTGGGTTTTGGTGGGCGGAATAAGTTTGAGTTGCTGGGGTTGCTTGGGTCTGCTGTGCCGGATAGGTTTGGTGCGTTTGGGCATACGTAGGCGCGGCCTGGGGACTTGCGGCTGGGTATCCAGGAGGACTCTGTTGATATTGTCCGTTAGGACTCTGCTGATATTGCCCGTTGGGGCTCTGCATTGTCTGATGATAAGCAGACTGCGGAGCTATCGTTGTAGTCGCGCTCATGCTTGAAGGTGACATGGTTGAAGGAATTGGTGAGGCCTGGGGTAGAACGTTGCCAGGTTGAGGGGTTGGGTTCATTGCGTATGGCGAATCTGGATAACCAGGTGGTGGCGAAGATATTGCCCCAGGTTGTGGACTCTGAGACGTTCGGCTGTTAGCTGCAGCATACTGCGACTGCAGCGCTGGATAGCCAGCCGGCTGGGCCTGAGCTTGCGGATATATAGCAGGTGGTCCTTGAGGGGGTTGGGTTCCATAGGCCGGAGTTGCTGAAGTGACAGTTGGCTGCTGTTGATTGGTTGTTGGTGGGTTCATACTTTGCGGCTGTTGCCCATAATAATAAGGCATTGACGAAGGAGACGTAGTTGTAGTGTTAGGTCCTGCCGAAGAACTGTTGGAGAGTGACATGGAAGACATGGCGTTGGAGAGAGGATCAGGTTGGTAGGTTTGTGGATAAGTTTGGGCATTGGCAGGGCCAGTTGGAGAGGGGCCATAGGACTGACTTCCTCCTTGCCATTGCGGTGCAGGAGGGTACGACATAATTTTTGCGTAATAAGTGACGAAAACTGAGATACAAAATGGGTTGATGGTTGCGAAGACAGCGGGGCATTGAGGAACAAATACTTAGCAGCACCGGTGAAAGAGGGGCATCTAAGCGCTGTTGGAGGAGTCTGAAAAAGGAGAGGTGCCTTTAGCAGCGCGACGCAGCTGAAAGCCGAGCTGAATGAGTGGTGCTGCGGACGGAGCTAATCAAGCCCTGCCGTAAAATAGGCGAGAGACATCCCATTTCGGATCCGGTTTTAATTGACATGAAGCAGGGGTTGACAGAGCAGGATGGCTCCATAGCATAAGTTTCGATTGATGTGCTGTGCGAAGAGATGCTGTGAGTTTATTTGGCGAAGAGCTGCCGGTGGTGATGATGTGGATGGTGTTGATGAATAGCGAATGTCATTACTTACCTCGTCAAACACCCTAAGCTTCGGGCTAAGCTTCGAAACAGGGGCGGGGAGCCGTGGCAAGCCACACTTTATGCCACTGTAACTGATTCTAACTAAATCCAGCCTTACCAAGGAAATACTGACTTCGCCTGGCTAACGCCTCCTTTTCTTTCCCAGTTGTGAGAGTACAAAGCTAAGCAAGCTCTTAAAGGCTGCAATTCGATTGGCTATGCACCCCTGGCTAGCAGACATGCTAATGAATCAAAACATCCAAGGGGGTTTCAGGCCACCTAAAATTGCTGGCAAGTGCTGTAATGCTCAGAACTAGCCTAGGAAATTCGAGGCGCAGCATTCTTTTGCTGCCTTTATGAAATAAGTTTTTTGCTTTCTCGACACTACCATGTCCTAGTCATGCAGAACATCAATGCATCCTAGAGACGCATGCCGGAGATGTGTAAGACATATCCCCTATGCAAGCGATTCAACGGTCGTTTCTGTAATTGATATGCTCTACGAGCGGACTACAATAGAGCTTTGAAGTTTTTCTGAGATTGTTTTGATATTTCGGTATATCCTTCCCATTGCCGTTAGCGCAGCCTTGGTGCACTCTGAGGCTTACCTGGCACCTTAAAAGTGCGTAGAACCTTTTCTTTCAAGCAACAATTAACTTTTCTAAACGATGCTCATACTTATAATAACCTATGATTTAGATAACAAACGGCCGGCCGCTTCGTTGTACACGGCGCAGCTGGGCACGTAAGGCCTGGCTTCACTTTTTTTAGGAGCCCTAACTGCTCAAGTCTATCTCGTTGCAGCGTAGATCTCTCCCGTGACAAATCCTCGATAACTTTCTCATCTTAAAGATGGCTTAAACTGAGTAAAGTCAGACTATCTAGCAACCATCGTCCGTGAAGACTGAGATGTTATAGTTCCGCGGGGTCGGGAAGTCGGGAATGCTTGACAAACTTCGAGGGCAATCGCTTCCCATTACTTCCAACGAATAACTAACTCAAATGTAAGCCCTTATTTCGTCTGAGAACACCGCAAATGCTGCGTGTCCTGATTTCTAAATACACTTCACCTTCAACGCACGTCAGAGTATTGCTTTTCAAGCCTCTTACGTCTTCGAATTCCGCGATTCTTAGACGTTAAATTTCGATCTGACTTTATTGTAGTACAACACGAGAGATGACGGCTTTGCCGTGCCACCTATATACATTCCTTCATACCATCAACTCATTTCCCAAAAGAACTTGCTACCAATCCGCAAAGCCATAAAAGCCCCTAACATCTCCTCCACTGGAAATTCCAGTCCGCACTGTTGAAATCAAAGTGTCCATCATTGCCTGAGACAGCCGGCCTAAAGTTAACATTCAAAATACCAGTATTTCCATCGTCGCCGATACACTTCGACCACGCTGCGTCGCTTGCAGCAACCGTCTGTTGGATCGTAACGGCATCCTTGACGGCATTCGGCCCAGCACAAATAACGTGTCCGGAGAGCGTCGCCTATTAGTGAGTTAGCATTCGCTCCTTATTAGGTCTTACAAGCAAACTAACCGTAGCGGCAGCATTCTCGCTCCAGTATATTTGCGTAAAGTAATCCAATTGCGTTCCCGGCGTCAACCTAACATCACCCTTATATGTCACTCCCTGGACCGCGACTTGCCATCCCGAGCTGGCACCTGTTCCCTGAACGTGGATTTCGCAGTTTTCAGTCGTGTCGGAGCCGAGTTGGGAAAAGGTGAAGCATTGGGTATCGCCGAGGGCGTCTCCTGAGCTGCGCACTGAGCCGGAGCTGTTGGGGCAGCCTGAGCCTGAGAACTGGAGCGATGATATTCTTGGCACCTTATCTGGGCCAGCGGCGGTGGCGAGCGCAGGCACAACGGCTGCAAGAAGTAGAGTGGAATGTGCAATGCGAACCATCTTGATCGGCTTCGGGGGGGGAAGTCAGGAATCCGTGTCTTGCGGTAATGGCTGCTGGTCTCGAGGACATGCCGCCATCTCTATACTTCTTGGTCTGGGGAGCCCGTAATCCTTCTCGCCGCTCGAATTGATTCTGGATGCAAACCGCCACCGTAAATCACCGTCAGCGTTGATTAAGACTTATTAAGGCCAAGTCGTGGTTTTGGGTCGGCTGGGGTATACATATTTAGCCAAATTAAAACGGCCAAGATTTCCAGGTACGTGATGAAAGATTCTCTACATAGCGCATCCGCATCTAATAATACGAATCCTGAAATATAATTGTTAATGAAATTGCCACCGTTGCTTTCTAGAACGTTGGTCTAGTTTGTTCTTATGTTGATAAATGTGGAATAGTCTGCTACAGTTGGTTATATAGGCTTTTTCTCTCGTATCATTAATCTTTCGCTTGTTTCACCCGCTAAAACTCACTTGATCTACTCTTCAAAACTGCACCTGTTTCTACGGCTTGGTCTGGCCCTCGTGCTAAGCTATTGTCCGAAAGCGTAATCGGTAAGTAGGATACGCTTCCGCCTTAGAACCTTCGCAGACATCGTCTTCTCGAGGCGCCGAGCCAACCCGTTGAAGTTTCGCTACGCATCGCCGAAAATAAACGCAAATAAAGCGTCTCGACCTACTATAAAGTAGGATGCCGTCGGCATCGCAGTACAAGAGCATCAAGTTAGCAACAACGTTATAACAATAATAACTCCTATTCTTGCCTTCCTCCGGCATGTCGGCTGCTAACTCCTAGAGGCAGTGTCCCAAATATAGATGATACGTTAGAGAGGCGCCTAGAAACTCATTCGATCGCTTTTGCCCAGATCCACTTATGGCCTTCACACACTCCCAGTTCCATTCTTAGAAACACTATTCGGCACTTTGATGTCTATATCAGAAAGGATGTTCTATATTAAAGAAAATATAAGACTCGACCAACGTAGCTAATCCAGATTTGCTTTTACCTTGCGAACTTGCGATGACAATAGTAGCATCAAATTGCCGGTAGAGCAAACCAGACTCCTCTGAGAAAAAGGCATTGGGTCACTTGTCACTGATATGTACGATAAAATTTAACTCCAGTTTTATATCGAGTCGCTGGCTGTTAGGTACGCTGTACAAAGCCGAGCACAAGCTTAAGTGATTTTGCAGACAGCCTGCATATTTTAGTGTTATGCCTAATGCTATTACTTAATATGCCTACCGATCCTTTAGTATGGAACGATCCGAGATCCGAGAATAAGTGTAGAACTTATAGATAAAATCCAGGCTATGAGTCCAAGGGAGAGATGTCGTACACCTACTGGTGAGAGATTTGTTGCCAAAATTAATTGCAATTTCGTCTCAATCAAGCTCAATTCAGAGGACAGAGTCATTAAAAATGAAGAGATCAAATAAAGCCAAAAATTTGAGGTTGGGTCATCTGAGTTTACAAGCATACTGCGACCATGAACATCCGCTAATAATTCCGCGCTATTATGTATAAAGAAAAGAGAAAAGAAACAACCAAAATGAATAACATCAATTCACGAATCAAATTGTCTTCACTTGAAGACCTTGCGGAAAGCGCCATCCTTAACATCCCCAAGATAAACGTCCCAAACCAGTTTATCCCGGAATTCTCCCCGTAGAATTCGTAAATTAGCGAGTTCTCCAACCCGGATATTAAGCCCGTTTACGCGATCTCCTTTCACAGCCCAAAGGCCCGAGTGCTGCTTCAGCTCAATCGCAGTTCCATTGCGCACTTCGCTCCACGCCATCGTGTCAAAAGGACTTCGCTGGTAGATCCCTGGGAGTTGCGCTAGTTCCTCTTTCGTCCATTGGGCTTCCTGGCTATCAAGACCCAGGTTGAACTTGCCAGCTCTGTCAAAAACGTGCACTTTTTCGCTCAACCCGCCTGCCGTCGCGATAAAGCAGACGGGGTTATACTCGAAATCGAAACCTAGTTTGATGACTTTGATTTTGCGGTCTTGCTGGCCGACGTCGAGAACGCCTACCGTGCCGAAGTCTCCTGGCTTCATGGACATGATCCTTTCCTGCAGGTTCCAGCTGGGTGCCGAGACTTTGAAACGGTCTTTTCCCACGCTAGTTCGTTCGAGGAGTTCGGGCGTGGCAATGCGGAACCCGTTGATGCGGTCTTTGTAGGCATGTTTGGTGAAGTCGGTGGATTGTTGTTTTACATTGATTTCGATTTGTTCGAGCGGTCGCTTGGACCGGGAAAGCTTCAGGGCTTCATGATCCCAGGTTGATGCTTTCAATGGCAGGAAAGTTTTGCCTTCGTGTTGGACTCGAGCGTATTGATCATCTTCGCTCAGTCTTCTCAGAAACATTCCAAGGCGGAGTTCGTCAATAGAACCATCATCCACTAGCAATAGTCCATCAGTGCAGTCTAGACGCACAATGTATGTGTCTGCTGTGAATTGAGTTGCCATAAGTTTGATTGAGAGCCCGCGGTTTGTCAAGGAGTATGATGAACGACCTTTGCGTGAGGTCATAGCCTTGATATATTGGCAATTTGAAAAGGCCGCAGGACTATCAGCAAGCAGACCAGGTTGTTCGTCGCGATGTATGGGCCACGCGAAGATCGTGTGGTCATCTGATTGTTGGATGATGTGTTCTTGCAGGCGAAGGAATGCTTTTTCTCCCTCTCCGTAGAGCATCGGCATATTTACATCGAAGATTCCCAGCAGACAATAGGCAATGTCTTCGATGCGCGTTGTGACTCTCTGGGATGCCCAGGACATCCGTTGGGCGATTGAACGTCTGAATAGGGACTCTCCGTTAAGTATGGCTTCATCTATGCCGGTCGTCAAGGTTACAAGATTGCTCAACGTCTGCTTTGTACCCAAAACTTCCCACTGTTGATTATAGAAGACGACGTGTTGAGGAGCGACGAGTTCTTGTAAAGTCCAACCACGAGTAAACCACCTACTTGACCTGATCTGTTGCTTCACTATATCGTCTTTGAGTGGTTCTGCATAGACATCTGAAAGAAAGGCGTAACAGACGGCTGAAGCCTTATACCAACGATACATCGAATTAATAGCTTCAGTAAGCTCGGCGCTGCTTTCCTTGTTGATGCAACATGTGTCTACCCACGCATAATCAAGACCATCGATTATGGCGTGTTCGCATGACTTCTGAATCTTTTCAAAGCCCTTCATTTTGGATGCAACTGCTATATTTTCCATATCTTGAAAGGTAACTTCGCCATCTTCCCATCGGTGTGACAGAATTGCGTATTTTTTAACATTTTCATCCCAAACCTCCTCCAGCTTGAGAGTACGTGCATTGATCAATCTCATGGTGAATCGATGTTTTCGAGTCGCTATATGGCTGAGTTTTTATATATTGTGACTCACAGAAAGTTCCCATAAGTAAGCTATTCACAAGAGGTCGAACCCACAATCGTAGCAGTCTGCGATGAGTGTTGGAACGAATAATCAAAGCAGGTATGGCCTTTCGCTCCGGTTAAGATTCTATCTTATAGCGGGCACGAAAAAAAGCAAGATCGCGGTGTTCAAGGGGCTGGACCGAAAATGTTGGGACCAGGTGGACTAGGCAACAGTGCGGTTCTCAGCCATATTCTAAGCTGAGCGTTGGCGCCAAGCCCCACACCAAAAAAACAATTCTCTCTGCCAGCCGATTAGGAGGCCGGAAGTAACGCCTATAGGCATACTCATAACTTCTGTCAGCTTAGCTCAGAGTTTTCAGTTTCTAGAGGGCTTAGCCCCTAGAATTGGGGGTGGCTGAGTAATCAGATCTTCGCGGCCGGAGAATCGCTTCGTCCGCATAAGCTGATGTTCCTTAGAGTGCTAAAGACGCGTTTTTTGGCGTTGTGGCTTCGCAGACCTGTGCAATCTAACTAATGGCTTCAGATGGAGTCGGATTATGGATTAGGGGTTTTGAATTTCTCGCTTGGCTGACGCCAAGGTGGGGAAATTAGAGGAGTACCGAAGAGTGGAGACAGGAAAAGGTTGTTACTCTTGGATGGTGACGGGGGGGGCTAGAGCTGTTTATCGTAATTTAGCAGGGCTGGGGGATTAATTGAGCTCTGAAAAATTCCTTTTTTTATTATTTATTTTTAAATCATGGTCTTCGATTTTACGGAGGTGATTAAAAAAATAGAATAAGACGTCGCCATATTAACAACGGCCTCTCATGTTCCTCGTCAAGGCTATCTAAGCGCCCGTATAATATCTCCGGGAATGAATTGATCATCCTTTCGTAGGAAGAAGTTCTGGGGCGCCAAGTAATGGTACTGCTGCCTCCTCTCTGACATAAACCTGAATACTTCCTTCATACCCTCACAAGTTTTTAGCCTCCGAAGAGTTTGATCGTCCTTTATCCTCTGTCGAGCATACTCAAGTACAAATGCGGCAATTCCTGCTGCAATTGGGGTTGCAAAAGAGGTCCCTGACTTTCTCCGGGTATTGCAATCTCCAGGCTCCCCTGGCCAAGCTGATTCGATTGCTTCCCCCAGTGTGCTGAAGTTATCCCCGTCGATCGCAGTTGGGTTAAAACTTGAGTGGTTGCCCAAGTCATCTGTTGAATGGATACAGATAACTCCGTCCTGCTTCGCTGGGTGTGCACGCTTCCGATTGCCACCGCTGCTGGACGCCGCAGCGAAAATAAGACACTTCGTGTTGCTGATGGTTGATTCGATACTCGCAATGCGATTGCAAAACCCAAAAGACATTGTGATGATGTCAACACCCCATTCTTCAGCGGCGAAACGGATGGCCTTAACCTGCACGTCAGTAAATGGTCGATCTTTTTTTGGGGGGTTATTATGCATGATTAGTAGGTAATAATCAAGGGATCCCCTCAGATTTCAACACACCCCACAGAAACTGCTCAAGTATACTTCAATGGCTGTATGGGGACAAAGCCAGAGGCTCGGAACGGTAACTGTAGCGCCTAAGAACTGTGAAAATCGTAATTTTACAACTTACCTCCGCAATTTGATCCGTCTCCTCTAGACGCCGTGTCTCAGCCACTTTTGCTATATATATGTCCGCTTCCGGCGCCACTGTAAGGAGAATGCCCGCGGTATGTGTACCGTGTCCACAAGAATCACCACTACCACGATCTATGCGCCCATTAGCCCCATTAACCCAGCTTCTAATTTCAATAATTCGATCTTCGCAGGCTACCATATCTTGATGTTCCAAGTCAACTCCGGTATCCAGTATTGCAATTTTGATTCTCGTGTTCGGGTCGGGATTTTCGTCGATTAAGTGGTATATGTTGGTAAATTTGGTAAGCCAATCATCTGAGCCCTTCTGCGCTTTCTTGGAAAAGTTCTTGATGGCCTTTTCATTTCCGGACTCATCGTCAGAGTCATCATCGAACAGTTGGAAAGCAAAATCATTATCTTCACCTTTACACGAACGAGACACCGTGATATTTGCCGCCACCACCGTTCTGTTGATGCGCTTTGAAAAGTAAGAAGGTTCGGGGGCAAAGTGCTTAGAGAAAGCAGCCTTCTCTTGGGTGTTGGATAACTCCGTAAGCTCATTTAGCAGGGCATTTTGCTTTCCAGGGATGCATATTGACTGTGTATCTGGGAGAGATGATTGTGTAAGTTCCATTGAGAGGCGTTTGATTGGTTGACCGAAGTAAGCAAAGTCCAGTGTTTGCGCTACGGTATCAATCTCTTCCAGCTTAATCAAGTCTCCAAATCCATCTTCCAGCTCGTCTTCCAGAGGTTTAACGATATTTTCGTAGATCTTCCGACGAAAGGCTTCATGATCTTCGCTATCATCATCATCTCCAAAGTTCGGGTTGAGACATGCAGTTACCGCTTTCCGGTAATTCTTGTACATATACGCTTGTCGTTTTTTTAAGGCTTGCTGCGCTAAAGTAAGAGGAGTATTGATGTTAATTTCTTCTTGTCGAAGGCCGCTAGGAGCAACAAATGATTCAAGTGACTTTTCTAGATCGAGCTCTAGAAGCATTGTACCAAGCGCTAGAATACTGGGATAGGGATGCACTCTCCATAATTCCGAATTGCCTTCTTTAAAAAGTGAACCTGTCCGTGTGGCTAGGTATGGTTTCAGAGGAACGGTTCTTCCGTAACGAAGGAAGTATATGTCATCTTTGCTCCACTCACTCAACCAAGGGCCGTCATAGAAGTGAAGGAGCGTATGTCCGAGAATTACAGCAAGGACCCGCTTAGTCTGATCGGTTAAGCCGGTTATTGGGGCTTCCAAAAGTTTGCCAAGAGAGACGGTTTGTTGCAACTCCCTTTGGGAGAATAGTGGCGGAGATGGCCTCTTCTGCCACAAAGATTGGTCTTGCACAATAAAATTCAGCCGCACGTTGGATGCTTGCGCCATTTTCAATGACTGACATAGATGAGAGACCTGAAACTTTTCAGTCTTTCCTTTCTTTGTGGTTGATTTTGCTTGAGGTTCGTCTGCCCATCGCAGTGCTGATGGCTTCTCTGCGAGCCTGATGAAATGCTCATTAGCCTAAATTCCCTTCTTTACGATAAATTAAGTGTCTTCTTTGTAAATTCTGCAAGTGAAATATGCAATATCACTTTTTTTTGCTCTCGAGATTGAGCCTGCGGGTGAGATGTCTTGTGGATTCTGTTAAGATGCCTATCTGCCGTTGGCAAACTCGTAAAAATTACACTTACTTCGAGTTCATCGCTTCAAAAGCAACCTCTTGCCATACACGAGATGTTTGATCTAAGGAGAGTAGCATGTTAAAGTCAATCTTTTCAGTGGTGTTGTTAGATCCGCAGTGAGTAGCTAAAGCCAACCGCGCGATTTGGTTTGCGCAATTGTCACATGTTCGAGCAGTTGAGAGAGCACTAAACATGGAATTAGCAAGGTCCCACGCTTCGTATGTAGGACCTCCTCTACGAGAACCTGCGGTCTCGGAAGAATCGAATTCGCTGTTCTCTGAAAACTGCACTTCTTCAAGATCATTAATACAGTCTTTAACGAGATCTAGAAGACCATCGCGTGACTCTTTCGCACCAAAATCGATCCACTTTTGGAGTTCTCTCGACTTTTCTTTTTCTAGTGAATCAGACAAGTATCTCAAAGCTTGGAGCTTTCGAAATTGGGTATTAGGAGGCTAACTGTCTCGTTAGATCGGGACAATTTGATTAAAATAGCCTAGGGCGAATGACAGCACTGGGTGAAATTGGAGAGAAAGAGCGTATATAATATCGATTAAAGAATCACAATACACTAAAAATGTTTAAAACACAGAAACTATCAAAATTGTACTAACCAGTGATTCAATGAGTTGCAAAGGAATGTTTCGAACGACTGCTTCCAATTGATATAAAAGATATTCAATGGATGTGGGAAGAGAGGAGAGAGAGAAATTTCTCTGGAAGTCCCGCAGTAGCAGCGAAAGGCTAAGCGCGTCGGAGTCTAAATAACGGAGAAAATTCTTAAACTCGCGATCGTCGCTTCCGAGCTCCCGCTCCAATACCTTTATGCTTCTCCGGAAGGGTCCTCTGAGGTGAATTAATGCCAACAACAGGTCCAGATGAGCGATGCAAATGGTTGAAATGGGAGCCATTAATAATAATAACAATGAGAAATTGCCGTAGAGCCTTTCAAGAGGTTACAGCAAATAGCTCTAACGAAGTGGTTGAGATAGAGCACACGAGTTTTGGCGACACTAGCCAGTATGGCTGTAACCACACAACTATTGCCGACAGTGATACAGAGCTAGCACATACAAAGTTATACAAATAAATTTTCAAGATGGCTGATAGAAAAGTTCATCCTCAGCCGCACCCTTGGCTCTACCGTGAGACTGATGCTGGTCTGTGCGCCGCGGGGTTCCTCATCCTACCCTAACCTTTTCTTTTATAGCTTCCACTTAACGACCTTTACAAACATACGACCCATCCATCTACTATATATATTCTACGTGAGTTTCCATAGACATCTGCGTTGGCGAATTAGCAACTATGCGCACTCTTCGGCGAGCGCTGACCCCATAGATGACTAGGTTGTCAACGTCCCACCCAGTGGATAAGCCTAACATACATTCGACGCCAACTTTACTATAATGAATTCTCTAGAATTAGGGGATGAAACTATCTCCAAACGCGCCCAGGTGTGCCTAGACTTGTATGAGGAATGTCACGCTATTTGCGTGGGATTGGACAACCGCTTAGGAGGGAAAGCCTCAGAGGAAGACAACCATTGCAACGATGGTGAGGCTCCGATAGCATCACTCGTGGAGAATCAGTTGGGTCGCTTCAATATCTGGACGTCAAATATTGGGGTATTTGCTACCCTTAAGCTTTCACTAGACTATAGACTGAGAGACGCCTCGGATATCCGCGATCTAGTTCTACGATTACTCGACTCTCTTTTCGGAAACCTTCAGCAGCTACTTCATGTTCTCAATCGTGCGCATCTTATGCCAGCCTCGGATGATAACCGTCAAAGGTCGCCGCCCACAACTGCGTTACTGTTGAGTGAATCTCCCAGTAGAGCAAATATTAGCTCTGCCATCAACACCATTTCAGACAATGTCGATCGGCTTCATCGCCTTTCAAATTCAATTCGCAGAGCAGGAGCGGAGAGTAGAAATATGCGGGCAGCAGAATTTGAATGGAAAGACGACGACGGAAGCGACCTGGGACGTCCTTGGATGGAACACTTCGCGATGGCGTTACTACAATTCAAATATCCAGAGTCAAGCGAGACCATCCGGCGGCGGCTTGCGTCCGCAATGCTCCTTAGGCGAAAGCGCTTGCTTTATCGACAGGCCAGGCAAGAGAAACTGGTGCTAGCGGCGGTGCATGCTAGCCGCAAGAAAATCGCTCCAGTTAAAAAACTTGTAGCTAGCAAAGCATCTTCAAAGCCTGGCCCGCAGCAACAGCTAAATTTACCTAATAATGTTGAAACCGACGAACCAAAAGTCGCACAATCTGTGAGGTCCTTCAATACCGCTGCTACACCTTTAGACCCTGAGAAATTTCAGAGAGCTGTAGCACCCTCAAGAGTCTCTACGGCGAAGAGTGCACCTCTCACCGAGGAAACAAAACTTAATTTTCCGCCGCCTCCACTTCCAATTAAAGACGGAAGAAAGGAGGTCCTGTGTCCTTACTGTGGCCTTCTCATGCCAGTAAGAGAAGTGGAAAACCTCCTGACCTGGAGGTAAGTTCGATCATCTTTGGGCCGGATTTCGTACTGATGACTCAGAAATCATGTTCTTAAAGACTTAGACCCATATGTATGTCTCTTTGAGAACTGCAGCAAGGAGAATCAGCTATATAACAGCGTAAAAGACTGGCTCTGCCACATGAAATTCAAACATAGACTCCAATGGCGGTGCGCTGTGAAGGTGCACTCCAAGGAAACGGCAAGGATATTCAATCTCCAGAAAGACTTCGAAGATCACATGAAGAAATTCCATGAGGGAACGTTTACCGAAGCGCAGCTCCCGCTGCTGGTAGAAAGTAGCGCCCGGCCGGTTACGCCGATATTTGAAACATGCCCTCTCTGCGACCCCAAAGGGCTTCAGGACCCCGAAAGGGAGAACCAGCTTACTCCTGACGAGCTTGAAAAGCACATCATCAATCATCTTGTATTTCTTGCTGTTAAGTCTATACCTTGGCCAGAAAATGTGGGAGAGGCCGCTTCCAGTAATAGTTCAGCCCGGACAAAGACCCGGGAAACTATTCAAAATGATCTAGATCATGGGATGCAACCAGATTTCGAAGATATTACATATAATTCGCCAGAAAGATTGCATGATGACTCTGAAAATTTTGCAAACAATATCGACGAAATTAGGCTTCACGATTCATATCCCGGCCACCATCTTGATCCGAAGCTACGTGCTTTCATCGAAAAAGTTCCGATTTCGGGCGAGCTTCTAGGCAAGGATGGACCCTCAATTCTTACTTCTTTTGCACTAATTACAGCCATGCAGATTATCTGACTCACTTGAGATCCTCTGAGATACGCTACCGCCGCGAAGAAATTGAAGATGCTCTACCAGGTACATGCACGTGGCTGTTGCGACATCCCGCTCACCGCTCGTGGTTGAGCAAGCCCAAGAGTATTCTCCTCATCAAAGGAAAACCCGGATCCGGAAAATCGACATTGCTTAAATATGCATTGATGTGCCATGAGAGTAACAAAGTGTTTTCATTGCCTCTCGTGGCTTCTTACTTCTTCTCAAACGATACCTATTTTATAAGCTCCATGCAAGACATGCTTAGGTCGCTCGTATATCAATTACTGTCACAATTACGGTATGCACCTCGGGTACCCTCCGTGAACTCGTCTTTGCAAGAAGTTTTTCTCCAACTTGCTAGGGAGATCTCACCGTACCTTGAGGTAAATATCTACCTAGACGCAATGGACGAGTGCGTAGAGGGATCATCTGCAGTCGTGGAACTGTTTAATGACATCTATAAACAATTGCACCGGTCAGCCTCCTTTCGAATATGTATTTCCTGTCGCCATCATCCTATACTTTCAGAGCTCCCCTCCACTCTACTGTCTACCATTTCAGTGGAGAGAGAGAATGCAGAAGATATTAAAGAGTGTGTTCGCTTTCGTTTGCGAAGGCTTTCCGAGAAAGACGCTGAACTCAATTTGCTAAACCTTCAGGAAGATAAGGTTTCGGCGATAGTAGAGGGAAACCACCGCTGGATTTCCCATACTCTAGAGAATTTCGTAAATCAGGCACAAATTTTTCATCCGCCGTACGGCATGAAGCTTGACCCTCTTGAAGGCATCATTAAAGGCGAATCTAATGGGCTTGTTAGTTTGGTTTGCTGTGCAAAGCGACCTCTGACACCAGCCGAACTAAAAGAAGCGCTACTTATCACCACAGCTACTCTTCCGAGCTCATTGGAAGGATTTCGATCCTCTGGCTCAATGCCTTTCGACGACACGAATGACGAAAGTGTTGACCAATACCTGGTCTCTCGAAGTGAAGGTTTTGTCAAGAGAATGGGGCCTAGTGGCGCATCTACCGTACGAATTATTCACTTCACCGCTCGGGACTACGTTGCCCAGAAGTTGCAAGAACAAGGCATTAACACCCATGCAACAATCACACTAGCTTGTATAGCATACATAAACATGAAAGAGCTCAACGATACCCTAGAAAGCTTGGAGATCAATGTAGTAAAAGAGCAATCGGAATGCCTGACTTCTAAATTCCCATTACTGGATTACGCTCTACGCTATTGGATGTACCACTTGGACAGTGCTCTAGATCATTCACCAAATCTGTCATATCTAGAGATCTGCCGACGTGAGGAGTGGTCGGAGTTTGTCTCTCAATGGATAAGTCTTTGTCACAAACTCTCGGCTCCCATGGAGCTCAAGCCCGTTCAAGGGATGACACTTCTACATGTTGCTGCTAAGTTCGGACTTCAAGCACTTGCCTCGGCGATAATTACTTCTCCTGAAACGTCGGTCGGTGACTTGAACACCATGGACGGTATGCGGCGCACGCCATCATCATATGCTACTGCAGGAAACCATGGAAGTATAGTAAATCTCCTTTCCTCTCGTGGCGTGGATTTAGATGTCTCTGAGGTAAACGGTGAGTCTCCTGCTTCATGAGCTGCGAAATTTTCAAAGCATGAGACTGATGCAGAATTCGACGAAGAAGGGGACAGCGTTCTTGGCACTCAAGGCTTGCCTAAAGAAAAAAAGGACGTCAAGATCTACAATGCAACCGAAGATGCCATCGCGCTTGCTGACGCTCTCGCCCGAAATCCTGCCGACTGCGACGTTCTTGTTGATATCCTCCCGGCACTCTCGCGTGATCAGATGTTCGACTTACGCTCTGAGTACGAAGGGTACTGTAAAACCGAGGAGCACGACGGAAATCTTGCTGAGTGCATTAAATTGAGGGTTGGTGGTGTTTTTGGCGA
Source organism: Glonium stellatum (assembly GCA_001692915.1). Lineage (NCBI taxonomy): Eukaryota > Fungi > Ascomycota > Dothideomycetes > Gloniales > Gloniaceae > Glonium > Glonium stellatum. The sequence goes on along the minus strand of KV748763.1, from coordinate 4,354 downwards.
AATCTGTTACGCAACAGTGCTTGGTCAGTACGAATCGGAAGGATATTGGGTGGAGCGCGCATGCTCTTCTAATTTGATGGCACTAAGTATGCTTGGTGGTGCGCTTTTTGGGCGGCCGAACATCGAAATCCAGGAGATCAAAGATAAGTTCAGAAGTGTAAAATACCGCTCTAGCCTTACGCAACTTGTTGAGGATCGATTAGAAGTTGATCAGGCTCGTAGAATTGCGTTAGTGGCGCTGGCGGCAGAAAGACAGGGAGAGAGCGATACACGGCCCGATGAGTATCGGGATAGTGATGTTGATGAGTTACATAGGGCCATTGATGGGAGGTACGATTCTCAACTATTGTGGCGCATTATGCTTCGGAGCGATGCACAGTTGAGGGAGGTGCTAAAGGAATATACGAGGAAATACCGGATCAACTTGCCGCTGAAAATTTTATGGATGAGTTATGACCCTGCCGTACGTCCAATACCGTCCCCACGAAATATCTTACTAATGACAGACAAACGCCGTTAACTTATATTAATAGCTCGTAATCATCTCGTACATCCTTATTGGCGTCATGAATCGGCCGGCTCGCGATGCGCAGTCCTTATATGACGCCCTCATGGCTTTGACCAAATCTGAACTTAAAGAATCCAGGATGTCCCTCGAGAACGACGAGGAATGGAAGTTCCAGTTATTGGCCAGTATACTGGTAAGAGCCCATTGGGATCGCCGCCACCTTAAAAACGTGAAGATAGAGTACGAGGAGAAGTACCAAAGTACAGTAGAGCTGGATCTGGTAAACGCAACGACAGGATATTTTAGGGAATTCTGTTTGGGCTTGGTGCGGACGGAGACATAGTTAGATTATGTGAAATACGATATCAATGAAATATTTTCAGATATTATAGGGACTCATGACGTATGTTGAGGCTGAGTCTTCGTGCCACTTGCTCGTCTCTCACATCCACTACTGGGTGGTGGAAATAATCTTTACGGTTTCCTTTGCTTTAAACAGGAGAAACTTAGTTCATTTAGGGGCAGAGCCAATGAAAGAAATCATTACCCATTCGTCATAATAACCCGGAGGAAGCAATCACGCACGTACTTGAGAATGTCTCTCTACGACTGTTGGAATCTGCCGCACCAGGTACGCATATCTCGGATCTCTCTATTGCCATATCTAAATTAGCTACGGTGCAGTTTAAATGATAAATCTGGTGCTGGTTATGCGCTTAGGAAAGTAAACTGTTTTTTCTGCTGGTTCTGCTGGTTCTACTGGCTCACAGCTTGTCTAGCGGCACTACCTCCACCGTCTTCCATAGCTATGGTTCAACCGTTACAGGGTAACAACCACCTTCTTAGCGGACACGCCCTTCTTCTGAATGTCGAACGCAGTCTGAAGGCTTTCAAGCCCCTTCCCCACGACCTCCGGATCCGGCGCCGCAATATACGCCCCGTCCTCTAACGCCCTTGGCAAGAAGTCCTCATAAACAACCTTACTAGCCTCGTTATCCTTCAAGTCGTACGACACAATAAACTTCGACTCCACCTGCTCCCCCAATCCCTCCGGCGGTCTCATCGCCAACGCCACGAACTTCTTCCCCTCACTCCGCGCCACGATCTCCACACACGCAGGCGCCGCATTCGGCGGCCCAGCCCCCGGCACAAACGCACTCGCACTCGCAATTGCCCCCGCACACTTCTTGCCCCTCAACGCCTCCACCAGCTCCTCCACCACCGTCTCGCTACGATAGTCCCACACGGCACTCGCCCCCAGCTTCTTCATCAACTCCCAGTTGTGCGGCGACGCCGTCGTGAACACCTCGTACCCGGCCGCCACGGCCAGCTGTATGGCATTGCAGCCGACGCTGGTCGAGCCGCCCCACACCAGCAGCGTCTCGCCGACCGGCGCGCGCGGCGGAACCGTCGGATAAGCCAGCGCGAGATAGTCCTTCAGGAACAGACCCGCGGCCGCGGTCGACAGGGCCAGCGGCAGGACCGCCGCGCGCTCGAAGGCCAGCGCGGCCGGGATGCGAGACGCCATGTGCTCGTGCAGCACGACGAAGGTCTGGAAGGCGGCGTTGCGGGGCGCGGCGGCGGTGATGCCGAGCGCGTGGCCGACGACCCGGTCGCCGGGCCGGAACCGCGTCACGTCGCTGCCGACGGCGGTGACGGTGCCGGCGACGTCGGAGCCCAGCACGGCTGGGAAGTGCACCCAGGGGAAGTAGGCGTCGCCGCGTGCTTGGATGGCCCAGTCGACCGGGTTGATGGCTATGGCGGCGGTTTGGATGACGATTTCGTTGCCGGAGGGGGAGGGGTATGGCGCTGGGGCTATGTCGAGCGGGGCGCCGGTGGCGCGGAGCCAGGCCGCGGTGTTGGTGGGCATTTTGGGGTGGAAGGGGGGTGGAGAGGAGGGAGGTTGCTAGCTTAGCGAAGTTGCTGGACTTGGGGAGGTTAATAGATTAGGGCTGTTACTGAGGCTTAGATGATAAAGGTGGGTAAGATGTGGTGATTAGTGAGAAGTTGGACTGCAGCCGAATAAGTACTTCTCCAAGATGAGGCGAGTACAGTTGCAATTCCAGCTTCAACTCCGCTCTGCTAGATCCTTCCCGCCTATAATGTCTTAAATCCGCAAACCCCGGGGGAGTATATAGGGGTCTCCGCTCTTGCATTATGTGACGTAGACTTGAAGGATGTAATATACGTCCGGCCTGTAGTACGCGTCGAAGTCGATACGGGGTTCGCTAAGCTGCCCTACCGGTTAACTGTATATATATATTCCGATTCGCTTCAGGCTTTATCGATAAGCTAAGGACCGGGTTTCGGAAATTCCGTTATCTCCGCTAGTTGCTGTGCTCACGTCGACGTCGATTAAGTTCAGATTAGAGACTACGTACGTCAACATGCGACCCTTTATTCAAATTTATCATTTCTTAACCAGAATTCGATGATAACATGTGCGAAACAACACCATATTTCTATCAAACAGTGATGCATTGATGTAGAGCTGCCATTGATGTTGGCTCTACTACGGCCGCATCGTGCCAACATCTCAAAAGCTTCTCTCTCCAATACCTCAGAAGGTTGAGAGCACGCGAACGGCTCCTATCATTTTATTTGTTGCAATATCTTCTTTACAGCGTCCACAGCACTCGATTCCTCAATCTGAGCTACTAGACGCGCATGATACGCGCAACCTCCACGCCTTGTCGCCTGTGTGCTCTGGATAGCTTATGGGGACTGGCTTTATAGCCACACATATCCGGCTGTTTGGTGGTGGTGAAGACCTCGGCCCGTTGATAATGGAGCCTTTTGTGATGCGAAATGTATATGGATATTGCGGAACTCTTCGTCAAACCGACCATCGCGCGCCGAAGTCGAGTCAAGGATTAGGTCCTGATATGCTAAGCCCTTCTCGTAAAAACATTGATCACATCTATCGGCTCCACAGAAGTCTCGCGGAGAGTTGGCTAGCATTCCGAACCGTGCTTCCGAATTCCCACGCTCAGGTGGCACGTTATGTATTTTCCATAGGAAAAGACTATAGTCAACATTAAATTTTAGAATTTGCTCTTGGAGTCGGAAGAAGGCCTTTTCTCCTTCTCCATAGAGTAAAGGCATATTGACATCAAATAGTCCCATCAGACAGCAGGCCCTGTCCTCTATCCTAGTCGTAACTCTTCTAGAAGCCCATTGCATCCTTTGAACAACGTTGCAGGCAGATGGGTTGCCTCCTCGCAAGGCTTCACGCGGAATCCCAGTTTTATCTGTCAGAAAGTCTTCCAGCGTAGCTTTTGTACCAATCTCAGTCCAGTTGGAATCGTAAAACTCAACTAACGAAGGCGCAATAAGCTCCTGAAGGGTCCAGCCTCTCGTAAACCATTTGCTCTTTCTTAGTGCATCCTTATCTAAGTGGCAGTTCCAGGTACATCAGTGAGGTAAACGTAGCATATGCATGCACGCTTATACCAATGGTACATAGAATTAATCGCCTCAGTGAGTTCCGCACTACTTGTCTTATCGATGCGACGAGTATCAATCCACACCCATTTGAAGCCATCCTTCACAGCCTGAGCGCGACGGTTTATAATCTTTGTAAACCCTTCCTTTTGGGCCGCCATCAAGCCTTGTATATCCTTGAAGGAAACCTCTTCTTCTTCCCAAGTATGCGATAAGATTACATATGGCGGAGTTTCACTACCTACGAACTCTCGGAGCTCAAAAGTCGATGAGTTCAATAAACGCATCTTCGGTTTTGGTGAGAGCAAGGCTATGTGGAAGTGGATTCCGCTGATGATTGTAGATAGGTAGTTGAAAAGCGTGTTGTCTTGCCAGTCATGGAATTGGACTGGGTTAATTCCG
>KV748762.1:0-37630 GCA_001692915.1 Glonium stellatum | reverse complement strand
TGGATAAGGAGCAGTATGCCCCCCAAAACGATTCACGGAGGGTCTGATTTATGAGATAACGTGCGCACGAGCTACAGCGAGACAGATCCACGTCCCACCTTCTCTTCACTATTGACGCGATGGATAACAGCAACAATTCCGTGCCACGATACGTCGCGCCAGCATTACGGTGCAACAGCCCACCCCAACAACCCACGGCTAATGCCGCCAGTGTCTTGACAGACATTTAAACTTCCCCATTGGCCGATGCCAGTCAGGCCATGATAGCCCTTCATACCTCTCATTCACGCGTAAAACGTGAGGCTTCCCAGTCCCCGACGGGATTCATGTCGAACCTACCTGAGAAGGTTGAGTTCTCTCAGGCGCTGACCGGCCAGCCTATCAAATCTGAAATGGATGAGGATTGGTTCCTGGCCAGACGCGACTAGAAGCGGAAAGCTGAAGCCTCTCCGCTCGGCGATGGAGATACTGGACTCTTCAATATTCTAGCACGTCCAGAAGGTCATCTAGGTGACAGTCCAGCTGTACGAGAATGGCTGGCTAAGGGCAAACCCAAATGCCCTAATGGTGTTCGGTAAGTAATCTACTTCCTCTTCTCTTCTGCTCTATGCTCCATTGACCGTAGCACTAATTTCATTCACAGACACCCACCTCCGCGCGACGGACATTGCGCTAACCCTAGGACTAAGAAGTCCTCTAACAGCAAGAAGAACTTCTGTCCAGAATGCGGGGGCTATCACAACCTTGCTGGTGGCTGCAAAGTTGCTGTCTGTTACCGATGTGGCTATAAGCACATGAAGAAAGCGGCTTGTCGCCCCCAGCCTGCTCCGGCTCGGCCTAGTCCTGGTGGAAACCCAGGCTATGTGGCTCCAACATCGGCACCACCACCGATCTCTCCAGCCCCGAGTGGCTCGTCAGCTGTCCCCGTGACCGGAGGACGCTTCTCAGAAAACCTAGCTCGACTAATGGAGCTTGAACTCACCGCTGAGAAAATAGCGGTCATCTATGGCGCTATGAGGCGATCCCGGCCCAGCAGACCCGGCAGACCTACGCCGGAGTCGCCAAACGCCCACAGCCAAAGCCCTGATGGGTTCGATGACTGTCTAAACCTCAGATGAGTTCCTGAGGAGTAAACCTCATAAAAAATTACTGCGGCGATATGTTCCTACTTTGACGTGGTGCCGTGGCTGAGTACCTCTATGGGAAGTCAAAAGGACGGTATTCCAATCTCTACTGGGCTTGTGAAGGTATGGATTCTCATACGAATAACGAAGCAGATGCCAAACACTAACTTTCCCCTCACACCATCAAACACGCAGGTCTTAGATGCCCGATATCACGCTAATCGACAATCCTTCACGAAGCTCTGGTAAGGGAGTTAGGTAATGTGGAGAATCGCCAACTTATTGGTCTTTGAAAGACCCTTGTCAAGTAGGAAGCCTTCTGAAGTTGATAGCAATAAATCAAGCCAACTCATACTTTACATTTGACAAAAATGTGCGTGATTGGTGAGAATACACCCTTAGTCGCTGAGGACTTGAAGCAAGGCATGACGGTCACCAGAATCTTAGCAATTTTGAAGGCGGTCGTTTCTTCACATATGCTGAGTAGGTAGAGTCGGTTCAGGTATATGCAAATAAGCTCTATGATCTAGCCCCTTGCTTTCTGGTGTGCTTCTCTCTGTTCTCCAATCATATCGCGTGTAGTGGTAATAGTAGCCTCCCCAGCGATGCAGCGTGTTTGTGGGGCCGGGCGCAGGGACGTGGCCGGGAAAAGTTGGTACCGGTGACGTCGATGATCGCCCAGCTCCCTGTTTACCCTCTGAACTCTAGCTGATACCTTGGCAGGGCACTTCACGCCTGCAGCAGCTCCTGGAATCCCTCGCCCTTTAACAACCTAACGTTCCTATTCTAGCTTGTTCATTATTGTCAATCGTTCGTCCCTAGTTTAGGGCATCTTGGATCTTTAGTCTTCCCTCGCTGCGGGCAAGGATCGCCCTTCGTTGTGCACCAGAGCCCCTCAACCACCAAAGACCCTCACGATGATGCAGAAACAACAGCAGTTGTTGCTGCTAGCGGCGTGCAGCGGGATCGCGTCTGCCGTTGCCATACCGGCTCCTACTCTCCTACCCGCGCATGTAGTAGTTCCAGCTCCCGTCATCACACCCGCTGCTATTCGATTCGACTCTACACGGAGCTACCAGCGGAGGAACTTAGTGTCAGATATTGAAGGCGACATGGGCTCAGTACTGTCAGCACTGGGCTCGGCTATCCCTTCATATGTTATCTCCGGTAAACCTTTTGCTCGTATTAATACCATCGCGTTCGTCTAGAGCTAATAATAGTCTTCAGGTGTACCCAATTTCTTTCAAGGGTTTCCAACTGGCTCTCAAGTCGAGAGCTCCCTCGGCATATCCGACAGCGACCTTGCCGCAGTACCTACACAAGTGCTAAATATTCCACCTTACGCCAATTGGACAGATCAGGGCTGGAATGTGCGATTCCATGGCAATGTCTATAAAATGCCGAATCTCACGACATCGAAGCTCAATGATTTGGCAAACATCTTCCTCATTGACACAGATATAACGTCGTTACCTCCCTCGCAACAAGATCAGGCCCGCAACTTGACGGCTGAGATATTCGTTGTGCAACAAGCGCATCAGAATTTGTCTTTTCATCTCGAACCGGCGCCCAGCGCTGGTTCGTCCGGAGAACCAGGCGGGGGGGGTGCCGTTACCCCCGCTGGAGGCGATCAGAACATTACGTTCCCGTATGAAACGACTGTTGAAGGCGACTTTGATGCTTTTGTACCTATCCAGAACGTCTCTGGCGGTGGCCTGCTGGCTGGTAACGGGACAGACCAGATACAGCGCCTGAACGTTTATGCAAACGGATCCATAATGGGCAACGCAACCGCGTACCTCGTCCCGCCTAATGGTCTCACCTTTGTCTCCGATATTGATGATATCCTACGTGTAACTAAAATCTACGAGCCTAAAGAAGGTCTACTGAATTCTTTTGCACGACCTTTTACGGCTTGGGAGAACATGCCGGATATCTACGCCAACTGGTCACGCTCGCTCCCAAACTCCACTCACTTCCATTACCTGACCACCACGCCAGAGCAGATAACCAGGAACTATATGGATTTTATCTACAAGACCTACCCAGGCGGTTCCTTCGACACACGACCACTCAACTTCTCCGATGTTAGCGCTACGCTCTCCATCCGCATGTTCCTCCTCCAAAAGATTTTTCAGACATTCCCGCAACGCAAATTTGTGCTGATAGCCGACACTTCTAACTCGGACGTCATGAGAGACTATCCACAGCTAGCGCACGATTACCCCAACCAAGTCCAATGCATCTTTTTACGCAATACCAGCGCCACAGATCCCGGTGATAGGTTCCCGTACGACACGAGCAAGTTCCAGGGCCTAAATAACCGCAGCTACATGTTCTTCTTGAATCCGAACGACCTGATGAACCTTGATATCCTAGGCGGGAACTGCTTGAATCAGAGTATTAAGCAGAACGTAACGTTCGGAATTCAGGATGAGGTTCTTGGCATCCATGGTGCGGCAGGCAGGACGAAGGCGAGCGCCACGATTAGCTTTGTGGTGGCATTGGTGGCAGCTATGATGTTGCTTTTGTAAATGACCGAGTGGATGAGACAGTGATAAAAAGAGCAGATCAGCCCCTATTCTTATCGTCCAGTCTTTAGATGTGGGATAGCTAACCCGGGTTTGCGTCGCTCTCATTATTTTAGATAAGGAAAGACGGAATGGATAGGATGGTTTTATGATGCGGAGTTTGAGTGAGATATTTGGCGTCGCGGCATGGCTTTGGTGTTCAGCCGCTTCTGTTCAACCTAAACTTGATTTTCCAGCCCTGGGACGACTGCAGCTATGCTGCGTAATGCGTGTATGTACTGCTATGCTTCTTTTACTTATGGATGAAGCAGAAGATTAATACATAAATATGGCGGCTCGATGATTTGGGTGATTAGGCTTCCTGGAACAAGGCGCTGCTCTTGCACTCATTGCTGGCCAGCTAGCCTTCCAACATTTTCTCCTTATTCCTCTCATAAAGGACTTCAGGATTATTAGTTGCGTCTGCAAAGTGTACTAATCGAATGTCGAGGGAATAATAGCTTCTTTATAAAGCTGCTCTGAATGTTCTACTATGAAGTACTTTAACAGCTTGGCTTGGATGCGAATGCTACGGCGGTGACTAGATGGACGCATCTCCGCATCACAATGAAAGCGAAAGAGTCTGAGGATTGATCCAGAGATATTATCAGCATTTGCGAGAGATTTATTCGCAGCTCTGAAGTTGCGCCAGGACTCCTCCAAAGGGGCCGCGGCTATTGGATGGAGAAGCGATAGCGACTTGCGGACGGCTTGCGTAAGGCTGAGAACAAAGCAGGGGTCTGACGGGTTTCGTCTCACCCACCCTCAAACGACACGACACTCTCTTTAACTATACGGCATTTCAACGCAATCCATGACGGCTGGACCTATGGACTCTTGTATGGCGCAGCCTCTAGGCATTACTTGTACATCCGCATTGCGGTGATTACTGAAATTAGATTGAGCCCGTATATACTGGAGTCATGCCTCGGCCATGGCGACCTTCCTTTGTTCCATCAAAAAGTCGCGGCGCATATGCGTCACTCGCCCAAGTAGAAGAGTCGGGGGCTGAACTAAGTTTACTTAGAGATTTCAGCGTAGCAGATGGAGCCCCTACTAGGAGGTATGCCTTCCTAATCACGCATCGGATATAAAATTTGAATGGAAGGGAGTTTATATACCTAACTTGAGGACAGACACAACTCAGCGGACATGGACTTTCAAAATCCCGACAGCCCAAATGTTCAGGGAGTCACCGGAAAATTAGAGGACGAAATGGATGCGGATTGGGCGAGCAGTCGGTTATCGCTTGATAGCGACGAACCGACTGAAGAGGAGAAGCAAACCCTCCGTAGGGTCTCAGACAAGCTGCCTTGGAGTGCTTTTCTGGTGGCTATTGTTGAGCTGTGCGAGCGGTTTGCATACTACGGCCTCTCCGGACCATTTCAAAACTATATGTCGAATTCATGGTATTGTAGTCTCTTTATGCCTTGGTATAGCTAAACTCCTAACTTGTAACAGGCATGACCCTAATGGACTCCCTGGAGCTATTGGTGTGTTATTTTGCTGCCCTTAATTCGTCACGTGAGCAATTGACTGATAGCTCTATGTCTAGGACTTAATCAATCCGGTGCGACTGCGCTCTCCAACTTTTTCCAATTTTGGTGCTATATTACTCCTCTTATTGGTACGTCTATCCGTATTCTGAATTTATATAAACAGGGATAGTAATGTCATCACTCTAGGCGCTATTGTCGCAGATCAATACCTCGGAAAATACCTCACCATTGCGTACTTCTCCATCATTTACATGATTGGTATATTCATTCTCTTTGTGACGTCTCTTCCCGTTGCTATTGAACACGGTGCGGCATATGGCGGACTAATTACTGCCATGGTTGTGATTGGGCTTGGAACTGGAGGTATTAAGCCTAACGTTTCGCCCTTAATCGCTGAGCAGTACCGTGGGGTAAAACCGTTCATAAAGATTCTCAGAAGTGGTGAACGGGTCATCGTAGACCCAGCAGTTACAGTTCAGCGAATTTACATGGTTTTCTATCTGTGCATTAATGTCGGCTCACTATCGGCCATCGCTACTACTGTGTTGGAGAAGAACATTGGCTTCTGGAGTGCCTATCTGCTTCCACTTCTAATGTTCGTTGTTGGCTTTTCAATCCTGTTATCCGGAAGAAAGCAATATGTTGTCCGACCACCAAAGGGTAGCGTTGTTACCAATTGCTTCAGAGCGTTATGGATCGCACTCATGAACAAGGGTAACCTGAATACTGCGAAGCCTTCCTACCAGCAAGCACATGGACGCAGATACGCTACTCCGTGGGATGACCTGTTTGTTGAAGAGCTCAAACGTGCACTGGTTGCTTGCAAGGTTTTTGCCTTCTTCCCAATCTATTGGGTTGCATACAATCAGATGCTAAACAACTTCGTCTCTCAAGGTAAGCAGCCATACCAGCACCACCATATTAGACCATATTCACTATGCCCCTTCCAACCCTCCTAACCCCACTCATCAAACCTCCCTAACTTCTCCTAGCGGGCCAAATGCAACTCCACGGCATCCCAAACGACATAATGCAAAACATCAACCCCATCACCGTCATCCTCTTCATCCCCGTAATGGACCGACTCGTCTACCCCTCCCTCCGCCGCCTCGGCTTCCCCCTCCGACCCATCACTCGCATCTTCTGGGGCTTCCTCCTCGGCTCCCTCGCCATGTTCTATGCCGCCTTCGTGCAGCACCTGATCTACCGCTCGGGACCCTGCTTCACCGCGCCCTCCAACTGCCCCGCCGCGCGCCGCCCCGATGGCACTTTTGCGCCAAATAACGTCCATGTTGCCGCGCAGGCGCCCGCGTACTTGCTGATTGGCCTCAGCGAGATCTTCGCGTCTATCACCGGCATCGAGTATGCGTTCACGAAGGCGCCGCCGTCGATGAAGTCGTTTATTATGGCGATGTTTCTGCTGACGTCGGCGGGGGGCGCGGTCATGGGTGCGGCGTTGGCGCCGTTGGCGGTCGATCCTAGGCTGGTGTGGATGTATGTTGGATTGGCGGCTGGGTGCTTGAGCGCTGGGTTGGTGTTTTGGGCGCTGTTTAGGAAGTATAATAGTAGTGAGGATGCGATGAATGCGCTGGAAGCGTCTGGGGAGAAGATAAGGTCGGTAGGGGAGGTGGGGGGTGTGGGAGTTGGTGAAGGGAGCAGCAGGGGTGAGATTGGTGCGGAGAGTGACGTCTAGGGAGTGGTTGACTGGTCCTCTTTTTACTTGGTGTGGTTATAGAGGGTTAAGAAGCAGTCGATGATAACACTTCTGCTAATTTGCTTGCGTACGTTTTCATTTTTATGGACCGTGGCTAGAGTTTTTCAATTTATCAATCTACGTTATTGGTCGCTGGTAATGAGCATTGCTATCACCAAAGCGCAGGTCATTTATTCATTACTCGGTTACCTCTGGAAAGGTTTCTGAAGGCCTCCGGCTGGTTCTCGGTGGCGAGGTCTGAACGGTTCCGTTTTCTGCGGCTGATCACATTAGACATGCGGATTTTCGGGTTAAAATTACACGGTGGGTCGAATAAGCCTGTCAGGAGAGCCTAGGATGTCTATCTGAAGTAAATTCTGCAAGGATACGGTTACGCAAGTCACTTCTTGTACAACGACCGTCAGTATAATTTTTGTATTATGGACAACTGGCCCATCGAACTCCTCATTTTGATTCATAACCTAGCCTAGATATACAATAAGGAAATCCTACAAAAGAAATGCTGTTACCAGTTATATTCGAACAGATGTTTAACACAAAACTCGGACTCATGAAACCGCCGTATTCATATCGATCCAAAGAAAAACCTTCCGTAGGCTTATAATACTATAACGCTGCAACGAATCAGCCGTGTTCTCCCCCTCTTAGCAGCATACGAACATTAAACATCACCTTACGCACCCTGCCTTGCCTTTTCGGCACAAATCAGCGCGATAATCCTACTGAGTTCCGCACTCTGGGCAAATTGCTCCTGCTTGACGGCCTCGTCGAGGTCCTCGCTGGCCGCCAGGTCCTGGCCAACCTTTAGCATACGGTTCTGCAGCGACAGCATCTTGGCTAGTGTGTTGTCAAGGAAAGGCGCGCTAAAGGTCACGTTGGTCGGCGAGGGCCCGGACTGGCCCAGCCGCATCTCGAGCTTGCGCGGCGGCTTGCGGGCCTTTTGAACGGGCTCTTTTGGCGCCGGTGCGGGTCTGTGGGGAAGTAAGGTTAGTATGGGCGGGTTAAGGTGGGGCAGGGTTTACCAGGGGGTAGGTTGGCTTACCTTTCGCGCTCGACGAAGGTGATGTTCTCGGCCATCTCGGCAACGCGGTTTGCGATTCTCGATGCCATGATTTCGTATGGTGATGGGATGTGGCTTGAGACCCCGTTGGGCATGCCATTGGCGACGCCGTTCATTGTGGGCTTCTTTGGGCGGGCTGCTGAGGCGGCGCCTTTGGTGGATGATGCTTTGACGGATGGGGCTTTAGTTGCTGGTGTTGCGGCGGGCATGGTAGAGTGTTTAGATGCAGCGGAGGTTTGTAGCTACTGGTGCAGCTGGGGAGTGATTATAGATTTCTGGAGTAAGTACGTCAGATTTGTGGTTTGACGATGGAGACAAGCCATGTTATTGATGCTCGTGTGCTTCTGCTTTAGGTAACCAAGGGCCTCAGGATGACCTTCCAGGGTATCTGGATCGCAGCCACACAGAACAACAGAGACAAATAGAGGTTTCAGGACTCACCTACGGGGCAAAGTGTAGGAAAGGATTATAGTTCTGAGGAGAGTATATAGGAGAAAGCTGAGGGGCTGGGTGGAAAAGAGGGACTGGTGCCACAGAAATGTTGGCAAAGCGGCGCCACACCAAACGACGTCATCCGGGGATTTCGCAAGGGCCCCAGACCAACCGTCGATCGCTACGACATACCAACCAACCTTCTTCGCACAGGGAACGAACCCTTTAAGATCCTGTCCCTGAACCCTCAAAAAAACCGAAATGACCGCATCGAATCTAGCATAAGATGGCTCCGAAACCGAAGAAGACTGATTTGGGTGCTGGATTGCGTGTCTCAAAGGAAAACGTCGAACCGCATCCTGCTGGACCACCAAAACATGGAGAGCTGTCGCAAGCTGAGCGCGCATTTACTCTAGCCTCAACGTTTCTTTCTGGATGTTTGGCGTACGAAGCTCCGATTTTATAGATTTTTAGCATATTGAGCAGTACTAACGGGTAAAATAGCATAAGCGCATCGCAATTTCTCGGCGCGCCATTGAAATTAATTGATCCAGTGTTCTACGATGGATATATGGCATACACGAAGGAGTCCTTTGCGGTTCTCATAACCTGCTTGACGCAATGGTGGGCTCCGACTATTGTACGAGTTAGTGGTGATGAAAGCATGCGAGGGCAGTTGATGCAGATGAAGGATGGGAGCTTGAAGTGCAACTTCGCTGATCGAATGGTATTGATGGCAAATCACCAAGTGAGTCACCTAAATACGCCTTGAGTGAGAATTAAGTCTAACTCCAAATAGCTGTATTCCGATTGGATGTACCTCTGGTGGATTGCCTACACAAACGGAATGCACGGTTACATTTATATCATATTAAAAGAATCGTTGAAGCACATACCTATCATAGGTTGGGGTGCCCAATTCTATAACTTTATATTCCTAGCTCGCAACTGGGAAAAGGACAAGCCTCAGTTCAAGAGGCATCTGCAGAAACTAAACAAGCCGAAGGATCCAATGTGGCTCATAATTTTTCCAGAGGGGACCAACTTAGCTAAGAGCACTAGAGAGTCTAGCAAGAGATGGGCTGAAAAGAATGGACTTAAGGACATGAAGCATCAGCTTCTACCACGAAGTACAGGATTGAGATTTTGTTTAGAGGAGTTGAAGGAAACGACACAGTGGTTGTACGACTGCACAATTGCTTACGAAGGGATTCCGTGAGTAGCAATCACCAGATCCCTTTGGGAAGACATGACACTAATAACCATCAAGTCCGGGGCAGTTTGGTCAAGACATCTTCACTCTCCGCTCTTCATTCTTCGAAGGTCGTCCTCCAAAGTCTGTAAACATGCACTGGCGGCGTTTCCATATCGATTCGATTCCACTCAACAACCCGAAAGTTTTCGATGTTTGGCTTCGCAATCGCTGGAGAGAAAAGGACTATATGCTCGAATATTTCACACGTAACGGCCGGTTTCCCGCGGATGACTTTTGGAAAGAGCAGCTTGACTTAAGTGAAACGAGCTCAAGTAGCCAAAGCATACGAAGTGTCCCTCGTGGAGCCCGAACTATTGAAACAGAGGTTAAATCTGGTAACTGGAATGAATTTGTCAAGATTTTTGCGCCTATCACGAGCGTCATGGTGGCGCTGACCTTGGCTTACGGCGCTTCTCCGAACGATCTCCCTCTTCCAGGTGGCACGGAATTCATCCAGCAACATATGAGTGCCCTTCTAGGAGCCGGCGATGCTGCGACCAAGGGACCGCCGGGCCCGGAGGAGATGGATCGAATGATAGAAGCTGCGGCAAAAGCGTCAGCAGCACAGACTGCAAAACCCCAAAACCGAGGCCAGGTACAGAAACTAACGCAAGAACATCTAGCCCAGCTCGTAAAAGAGACTGCCATCAGAAATGGTATGGTGCTGCCGAACGGGCAGAGAAAAGCAGTGTCCGCGTTATCCGCGGCAAACAGCAGGCCTTCAGCAGTCACTCGTAACTCTGCCCCGGTACCGTTAAAAGCTCCGAGTATCCCTAAACCGCTTAATGCTCCTACATCAAAGCCTACACCGAAGTCTACAAAAGGGCCCACGCCAAAGCCCACACTAAAGCCTACGCTAAAGCCCTCACTAAGGCCCACGCCAAAGTCTACGCTAAATCCCACGCCAAAGCCTGTCACAAGTACTGTCAAAAAGTCCGCACCAAGTTCCAGCCAGGTTCAAACTGTCATGACCAAAGCAGGTGTCCCAATACAGGTTACCAAGACTGACGCGAAGGATGGAAGCACTGCAATGACTAAGTCCGGTGTACCTATCTATGTGACCCCCAGCACACCCGAAAAGGCCACCCAAAAGGACATCAATCCAAGAGGCCAGAATTCCACAACCAAGTCGCCTTTGAAGGGAGCAGGCAATGTTCCGGGCAACACCTCCAAAACTAGCCCACCAGAAAACGTACAGAAGCCTCCGAGCAAGCCCGCAACCACTGCGACGAACCAGAAGACACTACAGAAACCAACAACCACGCAAGCTTCTCAGTCGAAACCGGCAGTCCAACAAGTAGAATCTCAGAAATCTCCCGCAAAGAAAACCGTGCTGAACCAAAAGGCTCCAGCCAAACCTGCGACTATTTCTCAGGTCGATGGAATAGCTTCGAAGAAAGCGCCTGTAGCAAACGGCGCTTCTGCCAAAAAGCCTGTAGCAAGTGGTACACAGATATCCAAGCAGACGCCGAAGAAATTGTCCACGTAGGATGATAATTCATGTATATCATATATGTAAGCAGGGTTGGTCTTAGCATTTATCAACGGAGTCAGGATGTTTCATTGGAAAACTGGGAATCGATATCAAGGGATTTACGGTTATGATACGCTGGATGAGTTTGAAGGGGGACATTCGGAGCAGGCTGGATTGTTATATTTATTTTCTGGTTTTACTTCAGCCTAGGCTTACAGAAGCTACGTATAAGTGCTGCAATATATCCGAATTTGGTTTTTTAGTCATATTATTTTCAGCTACTGTTTAATGCTCCGGAGAGCGGCAAACTTAGAAACCTGGAACGGCACGGTCGCAAGAGTAGTCTTTGCAGAAGAGGAATCTATGTCTAATCATTCGCCAATCAGAGACGTACAAGAGCCGGATATACGACTACACTGAAAGAGACGGATATCTTATCAGTTCATTGCCCTGGTATCATATTGCCCAAAACTGCTGTTCACTAGACATAAATACAGCCGCAAGATCAGATGTATTCATGGGGCTCGAAAGGCCCTAACATTGTCTAGATCATGCCAACTCTTCAATATTTCCTTTACTAGTATATACAATGCTATCTTTATCATTCCTTCTTTTTCAGTTCAGCGTGCTTCGACAGCATTCGCATCTGTCCTATTCTGTGCTCGCCAACGAATCTTACAAGTCGACGGATCTAGAAGAATGCTCAAGGTTCGACGTCGCGATTGAGATGGTATTGCCTGTAGCCGAAACCATCATGTGTGATATGTACACCTAACGCCTCAAGCTCCGGCCAAATAGCCGGATAGTGTTTTTTGATAAAATTCTCAATGCGCGTTTGCTTGTTTAGGTTGATTGTAGCGTTGAATAATGTACCGAGTCTATCCAGTGGGTTAGTTGAGAGGTCTGAAATATCCAAGGGTTGAAAAGACCATCCTGCACTCATATAAACACCGGCGGATGCATAGAATGATATATAATCGATACTACCAGAAGAGAAAAGCAAAGTATACTAGGGGACTTACATCAATAAATCGGGCGTAATACTAAAATCTTCTTCGGCACTTAAAACGAGTTTCTCTGCTTCATCATGTAGCGAGTTTCCCGCAAGGGCACCCACGTATGCAGCAAAGACGTCCCTGTCGATTTCAACATCCATTTTCTGTAATCTCTCCCAAATCGGTTTTGCATGCCGATCACCAAATGGCATCTTCTCACAAGCCCGGAAAGCAATTACAATACTGCTGTATGAAGGTCCTTCCTTTGATGCTACAATCTCAGCCCAGAACTCCATTCCCCTTCTCGGATCACCGGTCATGGTATATGCGAGCATGAGGGAATTGAGTAATCGCGTGTTGGGCTCGATGTCCATGTCGAGCTTCATTTGATTGTGGACAAGCTCAAGGCTGTCTGCATCCGAGGCACGCGCAAATCCCATAAAGGCAGCAACGTAGGTATCGGATGTGGCGCAGATTTGAGGGTCATTGTTTTGTCTCATGTGGAAGAAGACGTGACATGCCATGTCCGAGCGTTCACGAGAAAAGAATTCATTCATAATGCGAGTGCGAATGTCGCGAGGAGTTTCGTCAAACACATTGCGGAATATCTGGTAAGCATCCCAGACAAGGGCGGTACTATTCTGGCGATCGAGGCAAAAGTTGACGAAGACATCGCGGATGGTAGCACGTTGTTCGGAAGAGTAGTGATAAGAATGAGTCCGGAGAAGGTCAATCACATCGGGAAATTCATCACGCCGAAGGTGGAGTATGCAGAGCGCAGAGACCGTGTCAGGTTCAAATCGAGCCTTTCGCTCGCCTAGATCATCGGCTACGCCCATGATAGCATCAAAATCGTACCGTCCTGCTTTGCACATCGCTTGGATCAGTTTGTTGATAATGTAAACATCTTCCTCTTCTTGAACTTGTTCTCCTTGGAGTCCGATATATGCTGCTCTTGCGCCATCAATGTCGTTGACAGAAAGCCGATATTTCATCTGCATGATATAAGTCTTCGCATTTGGTTGGATCCCCCATTTTTGCCCTAAGCTAATATATCTTTCAGCGGTGTATGGGTCGTTTTTGGACATCGCATATTCGACTAGTCTGTTGATTGTAGTCGCGTCTGGGCGGTCTTCTATACCATCCTGCTCGTTCCTGCGAACCATGACTTGCATCATACGTTCAATCTCGTCGACACCTTTTCCCGTCATTGCAGACCATTTAAAAATGATATCCCAAATGTCTTTCGCCGGGTTCGCTACCAGCAAGGATGCTATAATTTTTTGGCCATAGTTAATGTCTCCGTTCTTCGCACAAAATTCCAGCATCCAAGAATGAACATGAAAATCACCATCTGAGCTGTGTCCTAGTTGCGAATACCAATTTTTTGCTTGTTCGAGATCATTTTTTGCCGTAAAATATTCCACTAAGAGCGCTTGCATTTCTGGGCAGAATGAAAGTGAACGTTCGCGTAGTATCGACAGAGTTGACAAGAATTCTTCATCGTTTTCTTCGGACCAGAATCCGCGAAGTACTTCAATCCAATCAGTCTGAATAGCTTTAGGACAGCGCCATGTCTCAGCAGACGTATCTTCCAGCAACTTCCGAGCTTCGCGAGTTTCTCCGGCTCGACATAGCATGCAAATCCACCGTGAAAAGTCTTTGTTGCGTAATTCGGTGCTTTTATGTAAGGTAAATGGCTGAAGTTGTTCATGCACAAGTCTTGCAAGGTCCAGATGCGAACGGCCTTTGCCTTTCGGAAACCAAAGTAAACAAGTCATGGCTGATACTAGCGTAGATGAAGACAAATACCGACCGCCATCCTCCCTCGGGTTCTCTAAAAGGTATACAAGGGACTTGTGTGCGTGTTGGACTTGGATGTC
This sequence comes from Glonium stellatum, assembly GCA_001692915.1. Classification (NCBI taxonomy): domain Eukaryota; kingdom Fungi; phylum Ascomycota; class Dothideomycetes; order Gloniales; family Gloniaceae; genus Glonium; species Glonium stellatum. The sequence continues at coordinate 23,624 of KV748762.1, read as the reverse complement.
TTCTGCTGGCTCGCGAAGTTCAACCTTGCTCTTGAAGAAAGACCTGAACGCTATCGCCACCACTTCGGGATGAGGTGGACGAGCCTGCATAGCAGACATTTTTGATACCTCTATCATAGTTTCCATCCCTGGGGGGTGGTCAGGCTTTTTCACTCGGCGTTCCGGTTTCATTGAAAAGCCAAAAAGACTGCGCTTTTGATATCGTTGGGGGACCTGAACGTCATATTGGACCAGTATTCGGGGTCTCGTTAATCTTTGAAGACAGCCCCGATACACAATTGGCTTGTTTGCTAGTAGCCGTCGAAACACGACGCGCGTAAGATTTGGCGGCATTGTGGAGGAAATAGGTAGAGAAAGTGGAGAGCGGATAGGAAGAAATCGCAGGTCGAAATGCAATTGCTTACGTTTAGAGGCGTTTGGGCATTTGTTATTATATTGTAATAGGCGGCATCATTAAAGAATGATGAGAAAACTATAATACAAGAAGCAGCGAAGCAAAGCGTAGAGTGTGGTACAGTCGACTATATAGGTAACAAGAGAGAGGGCAAAGCTCGAAATGTCGACGGCAAAGCTTGGCAAAATCTCGCGGTGCCAAGCATTTCGACATTCTCCGCTTGACCTTCTTCAACAGCGACAACCTGGACACTCTAGCGGCCTATTCAGCATGTCGCTATTCCGACCTTCGTGCAAATTGCCCGGCTCTATCCGAGGGAATTGCGCTCGGTTATGGTTCTCTTCAAGCAGCCGGAACCAAAGCCAGCGTACCACAGAAAGTAATATCCTATTATCCCTCTCTTCGGAAATCCTCTCACCTTTTTAGATCTCCTCAGTACCCTCGATGAACCCTCCACATACTCCAAACCCTCTGCCGCCACGGCTAATTCCAGCCAGCGCACTGGGTCTACAGCCAGCTTTGCTCGTAGGGCTCTGAAAGAGCGTCGAACAACCGCTGCACATATGGAAGAAATAGGGAAACGAAAAGACTATGAGACGCAGATGTGGCGGAAGTGGGAGGTTGGCGATGTATATGCGCCACATGATTTGACCGGCCCCGAACAGGCCAAATGGAAGAAAAGTAGACAATTACCAAAGAAGGATGCGTTCGATGCACTAGGGATCAATCCACTTAACGAGTATAAGGTATGGTTGGGATATTTTCTTACTCTTAGACAAACGATAGGCTATGTAGGTTTAGGGCTAATAGCATTGTAGAACTTCTCAATGATGTCAGAATATATGACTGAAATGGGACGTATAAAGCATTCAAGTGAGACAGGTCTGAGGCCGGTTAACCAGAGGAAAATCGCAAAGGCTATAAGGAGAGCGATTGGTATTGGCTTGATGCCCAGTGTGCATAAGCATCCAGAAATCCTTCAGCGGCGCCAAAAGAAGTCGCGTTAGTGCATTATCAGGAGAAGTAGGCATTAACTAAAAGCTTGTAATGATATGGGCTGTAGGTGAAGCATTTCGGCAGAGCAGGTTACACCTCTGCCTTGGAGTTTTCACGTTTTAAAGAAGAGAGCTTAACATGTATATTATCGTTTTGAGTAGACGGGAGACCGATTACGTCGAACTCCTACACGGTTTTTGATCGAATGTTATCCTGCATAGAAGCAGACGATAAAGATCTAGCTACAATGTACGCCAAACCCCCCCCTCTAATCTAATAAGGATATCGGGAGCTTAAACACCCGTTCCAATTTAGAAAACTAACGTGAGTTTGAAAACTTCGTATATAGCATAAGACAAATGCGTCAAGAACTTTTATTATTTGGCCAATCATACACGGTTATCTCTAGATTAGAGCCCGCATGATTGCAAACCTCAGAATATCCCAGTGCATTAGCCTCATCCAAACTAGATTTCACCATAACTGTACTTAGCCAAATCATTTCCATGACGCCATTACCTGTCTGTCTACTCAATCTCACCATACCAGCACCACAAATCATCAGCAGCTGTCCGAATTGTCATCAGCAATATGCTCCACCAACAACCCTGATTTCTCCTCCACATCCAAACCTACTTCCCAGGACCCATCTCAAACACTGGCCCCTGACCTCCCCCTGGCGTATGCGGTACACTAATCGCCGCCACTTCAACAGCACCTGCCGTTGGCGGTCTGATACCATGATCCGGCGCCAGACTCGCAGTAGGCGAAGGCACATACGCAGCATTGGGCACTGGGAACGGGGTCTGATACGCGGGTGCGGGCGTCGGAGGGTTTGAAATGGGACTGGGAATGGCGTATGCATGGATCTGTGAGTTGATTTTCGTTTCGTCTGGCTGGTTGAAGTACTCATAGCCCGGCTGTTGTTGGGGCTGCTGGGGCTGCTGGGCCGGCATCGGCGGTGGAGCCATGGGTTGCTGCTGCATTGGCTGGTTGCTGTAGTGCTGTGATTGAGGGCGCGATGCTGCGGCGACGGCAAGTGCGGCGGCGTTAGCGACTTGTTGCTTCTTCTGCCGGCGACGCATGCAGCAGAAAATCACAAGACCAGCAATTACGACAATGATGATAAGGACTGCGGCGGCTATACCAACAATCAGGCCAATAGTAACATGGAAGCCAGAAGACCCGGAACTTGCTGCGGTGGCAGAGGGAGTGGAGGAGGAATCGGATACAGTGGCTATGGTTCTTGATTTCCCTATCGCTGTGGTTGAGGCTGCAGCTGTGGATTCCCATCCCGTGACCAGCGAATCTGCAACGTAGGGTAGAAAAAGGGAAGTAGTAAAGGAGTCGTACGAATCAGTGATATCCTTCAACACTGTTTCAAATGTCGACACCGGGTCCGTTCCACATCCGTAATCTTGCACATTATCCGATGGGTAGGTCCAGGACACGCAGTATGGAGACAGTGTATTCGAACACTTTCTAATGAAGGTGTTCATCATGCAGGCAGAACCGCAGCCTCCGGACATCAAAGTGTTGTAGTCCATACATGTATTTGCCCAATAGCAGTCTTGGAAATCGAACGCTGTGCAGCAACCGGCCATACCAACAGTACCAGCGGTATAGAGCATGCATGTACTGCCTATATCGCATTCAATTGCGGATACTGTATTGAGAGTTTAGTCTACCAGCTGCGGGGTCAATAGAAGACGCTCACAGTAATCCCCATCCACCCAGCCGCATGTTTCGGAAGAGTCATATTGCCTTCGCTGTAATTCATTGATCCTCGGGCCTTGTGTCGGTTTTGGAGACCATCCATTGAGTGCTCTATAAGGGCTAGGCGCGGTAGGTTTAGGGCCCGCGAATGCAACACAGTGCGCAATGGGAATTAGTGCGGCGGCTTCTAGTAGATAAAGTAGAGATTGCATGGTATGATGTATTCGATCTTAGTGAACGAGTGTTTGGGGGATTGTCAAATTAAGAAGTGCTAAAACGAGCGACTAAAGAATCGAGAACGACTGAAAGGCTCCAAATGATTTTCAAAAAGATTGAAGACCAGGAAAGAAGGTCGAAATACCAAAAAGGCGTAACCTGATAATTATGCAGCCGATGTGCTCCTATCTGGAGCTGAAAAGGCGAGACACGCCTTAGTATCACGATGGCTGAGCCTTGATGAGAGAGTTCTTGGAATTATTCTGAAGCGTCGCGACACACCACTTACAGGCATTCTGTTGGCGCCCGAGGCGGTTCGTCTTCCAACAATCGCCCAGGAACAAGTCTCAAAAGCAGCCACAAGTTCTCTTTGGTACTATCTAGGAATAGTAAGCCTCTATGTCGAATCAGTGGTTGGGTGCGGCAGGGCCATTCTGTCAACGTCTTTATGCATAAGATATGGTTTACACAAAGAAGTTGTGGTGTATCAAATCACGATGATAGATGATAAGGCGCCCCTATCACAGTCCGTTTTACGAGGTTGGCCAAGCAAAATCGGGGCGAAAGAAGCAAAACTTAACGAAAGGTGGTTAGAGACGGGAGATTTGCGGCGTTCCCCTGCATAACCTGTGGGTTTCGAAATAGAAAGTTCAGACACACCAGGCTTTGCTCGAAAGACCAATTATTGCAATCATTTGTCTATTCGATTTTCAACTTGCTCGCAATGCTAGCCTTCACAAAGCACCTTGTCTCTTGATCCTCTCGAAAAGCTGCACAAAGGCCGCCGGTTCTTGGGCTCCACCAATCTCAAACTGGTCTTGGATTGTGAAGTTAGGTACTCCGGAAATGCTTTGCTCATACGCTTCTTGGACCTCCCTGTCCACTTCTGCACCCCCCTTGCCGCTGCCCAGCCACTCCTTAACTTCAGCCGCATCTAGGCCCGCCTTGATCCCAGCATCGACCAAGACGTCATGCGAAGTGATATCTTTTTCGTTTTCGAAATACGCAGCGAAAAGCTCTTCGACCACTCTCGTTTGGACGGCTGGTGATTTAGTTTTGCCAAGTTGAATAAGACGATGGGAATCCCTGGTATTGCCTGTTTTGCCGCCGAACTTGAAGTCGATGCCATCGCTTTTGCCCAGCTGTGCAAGACGCTCTTGCATCATCTGGGTGCGCGCCTCGCCGAAGCGTTGAATGTAATATTTATTTTTATCAATTCCTGTCTTAGGCGCATCTGGATTCAAGTAAAATGGATACCAGGTCGTTGAGAAAGTATCATCAGAGTCGGGATGAGCAGCTTTATACTGTGTAATACCTCTCTCAAGCCTTTTCTTGCCTACATAGCACCATCTAAACGTTTGTTAGTGTGATGATTTTCAGTTCGGCTACTCTGGATAATGAACGTACGGGCAAACCGTGTCAGACACGATTTTAATTTCGAAGTTTGTCATTTTGAGCGCACTCTGTCGGAAAGCCACGATGACGGTAATGCTCTGTACATACAGATAAAGGTAATTGACGATGCCATATATACATCATATCCTGGAATGCGGAGGCGACCTAAGCCGCTGACAAATCAAGTCCCTCTGCTCACGTATTGCTGAGGGAATTACGCCCGCAACTATCCACTTAATTACGCCGAGCAGTGGAAATTTCGGCATCTCCCAGATGGTGATTCCAGATCAGTCTCTAGCGAAGAAATAGCGCAGAGTGAGAGACAGCCAAGATATACAGTCAATCATGGCGGACATGCACGAACGACTGGACGATATTGTACTTTTGGAATCAGAGTCGCCTGTAGAGCAGCTTTTTCTGACCATAATTTTGCCGGAGTTGTTACATGTAGTTAGAGCATCAAAAAACTGTTGCATGATCTCCCCAAAGGGTCTGATAATTAATGGTCAGCCCAGCTCTTGCTCCAGATATTTGGAGGAATCTGCAGATCATTCAGGGGCAACGAGTTTAGCCCAAGGCCTAGCTCAACCGTGCGCAGCTCATCGAGTTGGAATAGTGGGCTCTGCCCTTTCGCCTGGCAGCAATTCTGAAGATGCGTCTCAGTGCGGGTAGCCTAAACATGCCAACTAATATAGAGAAGATAGATTTGACTACAATAGATTCGACTCTGATGACTCAACTGGCTCGGATAACGGTCTCGATAAGTACCCCGGAAATATCTTCTTCGCTTCTTTGGCCTAGATGATCGTCGCTTCCGATCCTACCAAAACCTGTATAATTCAGCCATATACTCGACGTCGCGTGAGAGTCAGCCAGGAATGAATTCCATTCCCGCTACGATCCTCCTCAAACATCCGAAATACCTATGCTCCTGGAGGCAGTGACCTCCAAGCCAAGGACAAACCTTGTCTAGACCGAAAGCGACGAAGGGATACTCCTCAGCCTTTCGGCTCAAAAATTTCCGAATTTCAATTTCGTACCCCAAGACCCGCGAAAGCACAACCTGGGCCCAACCGTTTACATGCCATGAAGGTTGGAGATGGTTATGACATTCAAGCGGGAGGCACAAGCGGATTAATGGCGAGATATTTTCCCCCAACGCATTTCTATAGTAAAAGTATGAATCTGTCAGCACGGATGATTGGGAAGTCGATGACGCTGAATGAGAGTTCGAATCCATAAGTGCGGATGACGATAAGGAAGCCGAGGGTGAGCCCGAGTCTGAGGAAGATTGTAAAATAAACGATTATGTGTCATCGCAACCCACTGAATGCTCAGAGAAATAATTGCAGGAGTTCAGTTACTCAGTTTAGTAGTCGGAACTGGCTCATTCTTCTATTTTGTGACATCGCTTTCTGAGCCATGAGGCCCCAAAAGAAACTAGGGCTCAGCCGGTGGACGATGCTAGCAGTCAGCCTGCTGGTTTCTTTTGATCTCTTGTGTGTGGGAAGCTTTTCGTTTTACTAGTAGAGAAGGCCATCCAAACACATCAAATCCACATTCTTCCACGGGGGGTTGTGGGTGATAAGTCTAGCTAGCTAGATGCTTAAGGATGCTTCAATCGGAGCAGCATGTCCTTCAACTAGCAACACGGAGCCAAACCCAAAGCTCAAGTGCTTTTTAACATTCGGACATTACTACCTAGTCGAATGCAGGTTCATCAATTTATGAGCAAGGGGAAATAGCTCTTGATATACAAGTTTTATCCATAACATCTTTTCCGAATTCACAAATGGATAGCACCTAACGCCAAGCAAACAAGCAAACAAACTTTAGTCTCCCACCTTGAAACGCCCACCGTGCAGTTCCCAGTTATTTACCACCCTCTCCTTCTTCCTCTCGCCTCTAACCCCTTCTCCTTCCTCTTCACTCTCTTGAGATCCTGCCGCCTCCTCTTCTCCTGGCTCACCTTCTCTGGCATGCTGACCGCCTCGATCCTCCGTTTCGCCCTCCTGCCCTCTCTCCTATCCCGGATTCCCTTCTGCACGTTTTGGAGCAATGCTACATACTCCGTGGTCCCCATCCTTTTCTGTAACACACTCATTATCTCTTGCGCCTTTTCCACCAGCGCTTTGTATGCTTCATTGAAACCTTCGTCGATTGAGTGTGGGACAGTTGTTGTAGGATCGGTGAGCGTATATAAAGGCGTGAGGACGTGGTGGAGGGATGGAGCTAATGATGAAATGGGAAGTATGGAGCACAAGGTGAAGATGAGTGTGATAATGGCTGTTTTAGGATAGAGGGCAGGCGACCGAGTGTTAGCCGGTTCGCGGCGCAATAGAGTTGTGAGGCGGGTTATAAGGTGATAAAGAGCTGTGGGATCTCCTGCCGTAGCCGCACCAGTGATTTCTTGTTCGTCTTCAGGTTCGTCTTCCTCAGACTCAGTTTCCCCGGCTCCATGGTCCTTAGGCTCAGAGACTGCTTGCCGACTCCATCTTAGGTCGTTGACGGCAAAACACCGCGCTAGAAAGGCGAGGTTTCGTATAGTTTGAGTGCATAGCTCTTCGCTTACGCTTGGTACGCGTAGCGTTCTCAAGCTAGCATTCGTGGCATGGATCATATCCTCATCAGTGATGTGTAAACCCCTAGATCCGCGCAAGGGAATCAAGCCTAGTCCGTTCTCAGAATTCGCGCTTGCGAAGTCCGCAAAGTACATGCCCACCAATTTGGCGGCGGAAAGTTTGACCCAAGCATGTGGAAATGATAAGCAGATGCGAACAGAATCCCACAAATCATCCAAGTCCGGAATAAAGGTCTTGTCTGGAGAAAGTTTACATAACTTTGAGAAAGCCTGCAGCGCATAGTAGATAAGTTCCCAGTCTCCGCCTTCTCGCCGCTCAGCTGCTTCACTCAAGATTTTGTTGAATTGCTCTAGTACAAACGGGGTTTCTTTTGCCTTGGCTTCCGAGGCCTCGAAGTAAAGAGTCCAGCACTGTACGGCGACACGTTTAAGCAAGGGCTGTTCGTCTTGTTCTAGCCACGTCCGTAGAAGGGAGATAAAGCTCTTCATCTTTTCGGAATCCGCTCGTTCCAATGCCCTCTTAACCAAAGTACCTGCCATTTCCCGGCACTCGCTAGAGTCGTCGTTAATCATGGCCATAACCAAGGGTACAAAGACGGTGTCTAAAATATCCTGGATTAGGTTATCGCCAACCTTCGTGATAATCAAATGAAGGGCTTCCATAACGGACTGCCTCCCCTCAACGTATTTGTACCCTAAATTCTTTACGAGGAATCCCAGTTGCTTCCCAAGTCTTTCCTTGCCTTGTGGATACTCCATAAGGAACTGGAAATACACGCTTCTAGCCAAGTCTCTCGCGGTCTTTGTGTGATTCGTAACCATCATTGCAGCTACTGAGTCTAATACCTCGTAGACTTCCGTAATAACAATCTTCCGTGTCATCACTGCTTTTAAGAAATTGAACGTTACGCCTTGGCGGTCAGGCTCCTCGAGGTCGGGCTTTAATCGTTTGAGTAGGTAGGCAAGGTCTTTCTCTTTGACAGCAATACTGCGGCGCTCCCGAATGATTGCGGAGATTAACTTTAATGCAGCCTGTGCGAGCTCGCTGTTTGTGGAAACTGCTGCCTTAATTATCCGGAGGGCCTCTGAGACGTAGGCCGGGGCATTCTCGTCAATTGCGGGTAAGGGGACTTTGATGATTGTTGTAAGAAGCCGGAGTGCTGACATTTGTACTTCCTCTTGACCTTGTACTAGAGCATCTCCAATAATTGATATGAAGCCTGCAATGTTCTGTGTTGTCTGGAGCTCATCATGCTTGTGCAAAACAGTCCTGAGGATATCCAAAGAAAATCGGGTCATTTTGTGGATATGTGAAGTGCCCGAGCCTCTGTTACCGGACTTGTTGGCCCCTTTCATGTTAATTAAATATCGTTTGGTCTTGTAATCCTCTTCTTTTAGCCTACCGGGTTCTGCGTTAGCCCTGTAGACTTCTTGGATGATTTCGTAACAGAAAACCAGAACATCTCGATCCTTGACAGCTTCGTTATGAAGTATTCCTAACCCGATGCGCCGGATGAGCTCATCAATTTTCTTCACCATTTTTAAGTCTAGCTTCTCGAGGAGCAAGGCCCTTATTGGCCGAATGAGTTCCGTGAGATGACTGAGGGTTGTATTCTTCGCGATAAGTTCCATGGAATCGAAACTCTTGCTACTTTTTACTTCTTTCATTTTACTAATGTAATCTTCTGCATCTTTCTCCTGACCGGTTACCCCAAAGATATCATCCATGATAACAGCGACAATTTCGTGAAGGCAGTAATCGAGATCTCCGGGCTTGGAGATGGCCGACATTGAGATGAGGATTGAGTGAACTGTAAATGATAGAACATGAAGTTGATATCCGCGCTGCAATGCACTTCGCAGTTCTTTTAAGACGAACCCAAAGTATGCCGGTCCAATCAGAGCGGATATATCAGCTAGGGTTTTCCTTGTCATGTCTCTGGCGCCCTGGGACTTGCTTCTCAGAATATGGCAGACATCCGTTAAAACAGGAGGCAGTCGCGTGGAGAATTCTTCAGGGGGTAGTATGCGGAGGATCTTGGCTACTGCAACTGCTATAGGAACACGAAGGCTAACAGTAGACTCGTCCTTGTTGTGTAGGAATGCCATGAGCGGAGGTAAAATATTGCGAGTGAGGTCGTCAGCAAGTTTCTCTTGGCTTGGAAGAGTTCTTGAAAGTTTCGACTGCGGTACGTCAATTTCCATGCAGGAGTCATCAGTGGATGTATGACCATTGACAGACGCCTTTTTTTCAGCCAGGTCGAACATTATGTAACCCTTAGATTGGCCGGCGCGGCTGAGAGCGTCCATAATGGTTCCGAGTAGCTTAATGATTGTTTTCTCCATGTCCTCTTTGCTTTGAATGTAGCTCGTAAATCTTCGTAGAAGAACCCGGTACTGGGGCCATTCGAGCCATTCGGCCAGAGCGCCTACGGTACTGACCGTCTCCGCCGCAAGGTGGTGCGCGCTCTCATCATCGGCTTTGTCGAAAATAAAATGTTCTAGCAAGGGTATGAAAATATGACTAATATTGTTACTCTCGAGATTGCCTGCTTGGGTTTCTGCGGCGAGACGTCGAAGAGCACGTAAGCGTCGGTGCTGTTGGATGTGCAGTATGTTGGTGAAGAATGAAGCTTCCTCGTCGTCTCCAGAAAGAAGCACATGCATATCGCTAACAGCAGGCCAGCTAGGAAAGCTTCTTACGAGATGAGCAAGGACCGCTAGGTACTCTACTCTGACCAGCTCCGAGGACTCGCGAACGCCATTTTGGAGGCCGGGTAGAACAGCTAACGAGATGAGCTCTTTGAAATTATCAGCAACCACGCTACTAGAATTCTTGGCAGCATCAATAAAACGGCGAAGTGAAAACGATGCGTTAACCCGAATGCTGAGCTCTTCAGTATCCTTGATATAGTAAAGCATGTTGAACACGAGCGGTCTCCACTGCTCGACGGAATACACCAGATATTTTTCTTCGTTAATAGTGCTGAAGGCTTTGGACCGACGCTCAAAATCCGGCTCGTCTAGTCTAGACGTAGAGTATGAATTTAGTTCCTCGCAAAGATCAGAAATTTCTCGAAGATTTGCATGGCTCTTGGAAAGGTTTTTAACGATATTGCTGAGAACCGTCCGGCTCGGCCGGTCCTGGAAGAAAGAGAAGAGAGAGCAGATCACCTCGAAGACACTGCTAAACAATTCATCCTGTGTCTTAAGGTCACAACGTGGTATGAACTCATGAATAATTCTCAACAGATCACCTTTTGTTTTTGGATTCACTCTCTTAGAAGGCTGTCGCAAGAGGAATGTCGCAATTTCAATCATGTTTCGAGATTCAGAGGATCCTTCGACAAAAGGCGCTAGTTCTGCAATGCTCTGTACACCAGCCTCAAGTAGATCTTTGCTGGGGCTCTTGCGTAGAAGGTTTCCAATATGAATGAGGAAATCGTTTGCGTGAGGTTGCAATATGTGCTTGCGAACATTCTCCTGCTGATCTCTGTGGAGCTCCGAATGTACGTCTGGATCATGGCTGCTGGTAAGCCTGATGATGCTTCTTAAAATATCATTTAGCACGAATAGCTTCACCTCATCTTTAGCTGAGGGGACTTGTAGACATTCGGCAACCTTTGATAATATGCCTTGATTGTGTTCAATTAGGAATGGAGCAGTTTTGAGAGATTTCCCCCAAGCACAAAAGAGCCGTAGCATACCAGAGACTGACTGCGCTGTCTCGATGGGAAGTTGCTCAAGTTTCGGCTCCACTAGCTCCTGGATAATCCCAGGTATATATGATCCCCAAGAGAACTCTGGGCAACTCTCGAAGAGTATATTCAAAGAATGGAATCCTATCTGCCGGATTGTCTTGAGAAGGGAGAGTTGGACGTTCTCAGAAGCTGCTATGGGCGCATCACACCCTACAGAACGGGTAACAGTGCGCGAAGCTCGTATCAAGCAATAAAGAAGAGGGTCAACAATTTGAGAAATAAACGGGGCGAGTGTAGTCCGCAGAGTTTCGAGCAAATCCTCCAGCATATTGAGAAGACCAACTTGCTTCCTTGGGCTAAGCAAATCGAGTTGAAGTGCATCTTCGTTTAGCACTTGGTCTCGAACAACCGAAATCCCGTCTAGAGACCCTAGAGCAATTTGCAGGAACTGCTTGAGGGCGTCATCCCCGAGCCTGGTTAATGCTATGAATACGGCTTTGCGCTTGGATTCCTGCACTCGTCTGCCACTCGCCGAGCCCGAGCGAGTAATGACTTTGCCATAAAGTAACCGAAGAATTATTGGTATTAAGGCGTCACGGTGTTCTTCCTGCAAATTACTATCTTCTTCTCCAACATCCAAGAATACGGATATTTGTTCCCTGAACCTGGCATCATCGAGAAGATTGAAGAGATTCTCTTCGTAACGATTAATCCCAGCGTTTTTCCAGGTAAGAATTGCTTTGAGCGCGGACTTCTGGATCTCCACATCGCCGTTTCCAAGGAGAGTGAGAAGCGCAGAATAAACTTCGTTCGTCTTATATAGGACTTTAGGGTTGGTGAATTGTGTAAATAAGGAGAGCATGGCCTTTTGGTCTTTTCGTGCCCATTTCATACCGAAGTCTCCGAGACCTTGATCTGTGGTGTTCATCTCATGCTCCTGTAATAGCTCAGCGTCCGTGCCGTTGGCCCATTCGAGTAGAACTGGAACTAATAAACGCGAGTGCTTCTCCGCGATTCGAGGAATCCCGTTCAAAACACGAAGAGCTTGGGCCCTGTTGGAAGGAGTGAAGAATGCGGTAGGCTGGTGCTGAGAGTCAAAGAGCGCCTTCAGCTGAAGCGGAGCGTCTTTGAAGGAGGCCTGAATGTGACTAGCTATTTCGGAAATTCGAGCTATATTGGAGCATTCAAATTCTGTAAAATACCGGGTGGATTTGTTTTCTTCCTCTTGTGGTGGACTGGTACTCAGGGTATCGGCAAAGCTATTGAGCCATTTGAAAGCAATCTCCGAGACAATGATTTCGCCTGCCTTCGTCTCACAGATCTCTTTCAAAGTAGCGCAAGAATCGTCCCAGACCTGTGAGAATTTCACATGTAAAAGCCCAAAGCAATACATAGGAATCGTTTTCGTCAACCATTCGTTTGGATGCATATTTTTGTAGCTCGAGGCAAGTTTCCTAACGTGCATAGAGATAGACCGCGCAGTTTGTATGTTGAGAGGGGTCTGCTCGATTAACAGAGCTGTCGCAATGATGTCATTTTGCTCACCTTCCATGCTGGAAGTGATAGTACCGATAATCTCAAGAGCTATGAGCCGTAGTTCATGGGAAGGTGATCCCACACATGCCATCAAGGCACTTTTAAGTGATACGATATGCGGGCCTTTCAATTCCAGTTCTTGTGATTTTTCTGTTAAAAATAGTAGCAGCCCTTGCCAGAAGGCTAGGTGACGTGCGTAGATGCCGGAAATTTTGCACAGCAATGGCCACGCTCCATCGCGTAGTCTTGCAGATTGACCTTCACGGGCAAGATATGAGAAGACATTTCCGGCAACAAATATATCCCGTGGCCTACTGGGACTGGGGCTTGTGGCTTCGAGTAAGTTGTCGAGAACCGCTGCAAGGGCGGAAAATATACACTCTTTGAGCCGTGGTTCCATGAAAAAGGTCGGAAAAGCCGCTATAAAACCATTGCAAGCATAGACTAGGCTATCCTCGTCATTTACGGGGAAATTTGTATTGGCCAAATCCTTATACACTTTGACGATGTGATGTTGCCATCCCTGTGGAAATGAGAGAGATTGCCCTTGAATACAGCCAAGCCTCGAAATCTCTGGTAATATGAGCCAGAGAGTTTCTCCGTATTTATCCCATTTCAAAGAAATAAACCTGTTTACTGCTTTAGCACAGATAGGAATCGGCGCAATTTATTCCACTAACCTTTGAAAGTGAGGTAACAGAAGGCTCTTAAACCTTTCAGAGCCCAAATCTGCAAAGAAGTTGCAGAATGGTAAGAAATGGTCTTCCCAAGGTTCTCCGGTGAATGTCTCAAGAAGCCGAACGTAAGGAATTGCAACATCAAGAGGACAGCCTTGGATGACAAGAGCAAATGTAGCAAGAACATCCGGAATAGCAGAAGCTATCTCGATCTCCTTTTCATTGATGGTGCTTATAAGTCGATTGAGTCTTTCCAATATGGGTGCCCAATCCTCAATACGGGAGCCCTTTCTAACGCCAGAAATCAAGAAAAGAAGTCGTGCGGAAAGGCCGATATTTTCAGAGGAATTTAGCTCGATTGTTTGCATTTTTTCCATCATAGCTTCAAGAAGAGGTCTGAATGTATTTGCATCAGTATGATGAATCAACGCAATCAAAACACCATTAAAGACCTTTTCCGCTGGTGAAGGCTGTTGAGTGGAAGACATCAGAGCCAATGTATCAAACGTTTGTTCCAATAGTTCCTGAATGACAGCTTGTCCACTGGAGTGTATTCCCCGTTGAATGCCCTTAACCGACTCCATAAAAAGAGCCATTAGGCCGACCTCGTACTGCTCAGTATTGCCCTGTCTTGACGATTCTTCTAGATCCTGCAGTATATGCCTTATTATAGTTCCTAGCGGTTTTTTATCACGGTGAAAAGCTGCACCAGCTTTCCGGACCAAAAAACTCAAGGCTTCCGCGGCAAATCTTGTAATGAAAGGTTTTTGGTTTTGTTTCCTAAGGAGGGGCGCCATGAGGTCGAAAAGAGGCCGGAGGTCTGGCACGAGCAGTCTTGAGAGGTACTTGAACAGCCAAGCAAGGCATGTAAAACTCCATTCAATTACTTCAGCAGCCTGATTTTTCACAGCTATTCGCAAAACCGTAGTGACTGCCCGCGCAAAGTGCTTCTCGAACCGCACCCCAAGATCATGCGCAAAGTGAGCCACAAGGCTCAGAAGAGGCTCCAAACTCCAGGTATCCCCTGTTTCGATATATGCCACCAACATGTCCATTATGCGGTTATCATGGTGAAGGATTTGCGGCAAGCTTTCACACAATGGAGCAACTTCCCGGGCGAATCCAGTGAAGCCTTCCGAGAGATTGAGGTCTTTCCATTCGTCGAAAGAGGTCTTGAAATACGAAAATGTCGTCGTAATATCTGCATCGTCGACGGTTGGGCGGCGAATTCGGCGAACTGGGTCGATATTAAGTTTTGCGATGCGTTGTGAAAAAGACTCGAAATGGTGCTTTCGGGATGAGGCTGTGCCGCCTTTTGTCTTCTTGACTCGTTCAGTCTTCTCCATGCGTCCCCTCGACATTGCCGCCATGGCGAAGTTTGGACCGTCAAGCTCTATGCTGGGTGTAATGGAGTGCACAAAAAATCATCGGCACTGCCAAGATTTCGCGGGGTTTCGGCACCGAAGGCTCCGATGATAAATCCAAACACCAGGAGAAAGACGTGTTGAACTAACACAAGATGTCTTCCAAAATGTAAGTCCATCGTCCGTTCCCACTATACTCTTTCTGTATATTATCGTGAAAGACCGTAGTTGACTGATGTTCGAGTTTTGTCCTGCACCCTTCGAATCTGCTTATCAAATTCCTGTAAGGATACCACTGGTGGTTTCTAACTAAGTTACAGTCTAGTAGTCGGCGGGGTCAGTGGCCAGTTCCCAGCAGTTTTAAGTAAAATATCAACTCTACATGCCAAAAACTCTTTCTCTTTCGCGCTTATTGTTGGAGATCTGTTCGCGGATCCTTTGACGAGTACTTCGGAAGATCAAGCAAATGTCAAATCTCTAGTTGATGAAAAAATCAACATTCCGCTGCCAATTTATTTTGCCTTAGGAAGCCATGCTCTTCCTGAAGCAGTAATTCAAAAGCTCGAGTCTTCTGCTGGCGAAGTTTGTTCAAATCTTTACTTTCTTGGCAAGCGTACCACCATCAAGACTTCCGAAGGTGTTCGGATTGTTGCCTTGGGGGGCAGACTAGATTTTAATATAACTGCTGGCGTCTCAAAGGACAAGTATCCTCCTTTCTACAATGAGGATGATGCAAGGGCATTACGGGGCGCCAATACCGCGGATATTCTTGTAACGAATCAATGGCCTACCGGCGTAAGGACTGGGTCGAAAGTCGATTTCGCTTCCGATGAAGCGGAGCCTGAATACCAACAATGCATTGCAGATCTATGTACGGTTTTGAAACCACGATACCATTTCTCTACATCTCCAAATGCATTCTACGAACGCGAACCATTCTTCCACACACCTACTGAAGTGTCCCCGGATGTGTATCCTATCACTCGATTTATAAGCCTGGCCTCCTTTGGTAACTCAAAGAAACAAAAATGGATATATGCATTCTCCCTCGACCCTAACGCCGCTCCACCAATTGCTATCCCTCCTGGCACAACAGCATCCCCCTTATCATTTGCAGGGAAAAAGCGACCCGCATTACTCAATCAGGAATCGTTCTATCGATTTTCTACGGGTGATAATCATCATCGACATCCACATAAACGTCAGCGCGCACCTCCATCAACACCTGCTGAATGCTTCTTTTGCCTTTCAAACCCAAACCTTGCAACTCATCTTATCACCTCAATTGGTAATGATGCTTATCTTACAATTGCTAAAGGCCCTCTGAGCACACCTTCTACATTTCCTAGTCTAGGCTTTCCTTCTCATATTCTCATCATCCCGTTGACACATTCGCCCACGCTAGCATCAATCGAAGAAGAGTCCCGCAACAACACATTCGAGGAGATGAACAGATATAGAAATGCACTTCACAGCATGATTATAAAATTTGCTGGAGCGGAACTTGGATCGGTTACATGGGAAATTAGTCGGGCTGCTGGTATACATACCCATTGGCAATTCCTTCCAGTTCCCGCCAATCTTGTCCAACGTGGCCTAGTGGAGGCTGCTTTCGAAGTCGAAGCGGAGAATCAAAAATATCCTACATTTGAGAAGAAAGACATCGGAGATGGATCACAAGAGCCGAACGACTTCTTCAGGGTACTCATCTGGAATCCCCCAACTACCGGTGATCAAGCTGCAGATGGTAAAACCACGAGTCTCACGCTTCCCATAGACGCCTCATTTCGATTTGATCTCCAGTTCGGGCGGCGAGTGCTTGCAAAATTACTAGATTTAGAGAATCGTATCGGCTGGCGTGATTGTGGACAAACTCAGGTTGAAGAGGTCGCGGATGCGGAGGCGTTCAAAACTGCCTTCAAGGAATTTGATTTTTCCCTGGAGGAGTAAATCAAGTTTCTTAAGTGGGGCCACAAGAAGGTTAATGCGATGCGGAATCCGGCCATGGAAATCAAATTAGCCAAAAGAAAACAGACTATGTAATTTTATAGGTGCACCGCCTGTAAGAATAATATTTCAATGCACCGAACTGAACATTCCAAGCCCATGCGTCGTCTCTGTGAGAAGGAACTTGCCGCTTTGGAGGGAAATACCCGGTAGCTTCTCAGTACACTATAGATTCGGTCAAGGCTTCCAAAATGGACAACGTCTCTGGTCACATTTAGTTAATCAAAACCTTTCAGATTCACATTGAAGATAGGTTTTGAGAATTCTCTAGCCGCCTAAATTCCATTGAGGTCAGTAACTAACTATATCAACCACGAGATATGACCAACTACACTACTTTCGCTCATCAAAGTCAAGGTTATAAATGAAAACTTACAGTGTATGCACAATAAATCATTGAAAATTCTAGCCGGCTCATGGGGCGAATCACAATTCCCGACCGTTTTGGTGCGTATCTTGAAGCTTGTTTCAGACATGGACAACCAAACGACGATCACAACCCCAGAACGAATGATAAGAGATTTCCCCGCAGCGTGTCGCTCGCCAACCCCTTCCTTCTCATCTTCTACCCATTTCCCCCCGTCCAATGATACTGCCAAGCTATTCGCTCCTCATAAAAAATTCCGCCCCGGAACTCAATGAAGCAGCTCAACTTGACAGTCATGAACGCTGGGCCTTGGCACTTTTTACAGTCCTCTTGGTATCACCTTTATCTTCCAATTGGATAATCGTTGAGATCTATAAGGGGAGTAATGTAATAACGGGAAGTATACTCGTGCTCCTATCGTTGGTTTCCAACCGTTCTATTATTTCAGCCTAAGTGGAGCGTGCCGACAGGTAAAGTCGTATTTAAAGAGGCGGTATAGATATTTGCAACGAACTATTTATCAATGCTTTCAGGACATCTTATTTAGTCTTTTAATCAAGATAAGTATTTGCGCGTTTAGTGAAGATGAAGGCCCATATAGTCTTCAGCCTCCTTGCCGTCACACATCTTGTCAGCGCCCTTCCCGCTCCCGCTCCGGCACCCTCCCCGCCAGGTGTTCCGTCTACCTCAACTGCCAAAAGCGAGCTGGCATCATTGACCGTTGCCGCTCAAGGATCACAAGATGGCTACTCTCGAGATCTGTTTCCTCACTGGATCATCCAGAGCGGGTAATTCCCCCATTCATTCGAATTACACTGCAAGACTAATAGACTAGGTCGTGCAATACCCGTGAAGTTGTCCTGAAGCGCGATGGCACGAACGTGGTTCAAAGCTCCTCTTGTGCTGCCACCAGCGGTTCATGGTATAGTCCATACGATGGCGCTACCTGGACTGCGGCCAGTGATGTCGATATTGATCATCTTGTTCCCTTGTCGAACGCCTGGAAGGTATCGGCTCATTCTCTCACCGAACACTTCCTAATTCGAGCTAACCTGAATCCAGTCCGGCGCCGCATCTTGGACCACTGCTCAGCGTCAGGCTTTTGCCAATGACTTGACCAACCCGCAGTTACTTACAGTAACCGACAATGTCAATGAAGCAAAGGGCGATTCGGGCCCGGAGGACTGGAAGCCGTCGTTAAGTAAGTGCATATGGCTCTTTCACATTCAGGTAAATAGTTGAAGTATGAACTGATGGTGTCATGACTATTACAGCTTCGTACTACTGCACTTATGCCAAGATGTGGGTTAAAGTCAAGTTAGTGTATAGTTTGACCATTACATCGACGGAAAAGAGCGCTTTGACCAGCATGTTGAATATGTGCCAAAGACATTGAGCTGGTAGGAATATTCCACCTACTACTCGAATTCCAAGGGCTAGGTGTAGATGTGAGATACCAATGCTGATCATCGCTGTGCTACGTCAATCTGTGGGACTGCAATAAGCTGACCCCAGGAAGAAATAAGTAGCTTCATCAATGAAATGAAAACATGTTTGAGCATGATAAATTATGTCTTTCTACCTCTCCCCGTACTCTCATATCTAATATTCGCTTCTGTCTAAACGTGTTTCAAGACTTGAACTCCGTTTCTTTCCTGAAAGTCCAAGTATCGCCATTGCCAAATGTAAGCTTATACCGTAGCACACCCTCCACAAACGAAAGTAACATGGTAGGACTCAGCATATAGTTCATGCGTGAATTCTGCATGCTAATGTGCAGCCGGTCAAAAACTAGACCTAACCCAAAAGGTGATTCTTGTAGCGTAATTACCACCGCCGGAGGCTATCGAAAATGTTTAATTTTCTAGCCATTTTAAGAAATTGGTAAAGGAGGGAAGTTGAGAAAGCTTACACGGTTAACAGTGTTGTTATCCCGTTTTGTCCACCGCTTCAAATAACCTTCAATGACTTTCAAGCTCGGCGGGTGGCTGCACTGCACCACCATTTCTTTTTGATACGTGCTGTGCGAAATACTGAGATGATAAGGTGGTTTTAGCATTAGATACTCTGGCCGCTCAAGGGTATTGATATCGGGTATGATATCAATAATTGCTTCATTCATTAGAGCCGCGGACGACGCAGACAGCTTCTCCTCGCGCGTATCCACCTTTCCGCTCGCGCTGTCAACTTCGATATCAGCCCACGAGTCATCGGGGAGAGTGTGGCTGGTGGCTAATGGCACAGGCTGGGCCGGTTCGGGCTGGAAACAGGAGAGGAAATCGCTACTAAAGCCGCCTACCATTGTGGACGTAGATGAGGGACTGGCCTTGGGGAGGAAGATGGTGAAGGCGTTCTTGTCGGCTGTCCAGCGAGTCGTTGGCCTATCTTTACCGCTCACCTAGTTAAACCGTCAGCTCTCACATAGATACACTAAAGGTGTGGGAAATGTATGCCTCGAGTCGGATTTTCAGCGTGTTTGTGTTCGACAACTCTTCCAGCAGTTGCTCTGTCCATTCCGAGTTCTTGTCATCGTCGAGTATCGTAGTGAGTGCGTTACACCAAGCGGTTACTATACTGCTAATGCTCGGGATGAAAGTAGACATGTCTGGAAAATTTGGTTGGAGCTCTGCCCATAGCATATGCCATTCTGGCTCACTGTGGATCTGGTAGCCGATTAGGTCGGCGAGCACTTTTTGCGCTTTTTGAAGCGTGGATTCCTCTTTAGTCCAGTTATCTCGGATGTCAATTTTAAGCCGTGTTGGTCTGCTATGGGATTAGGTAGGTGGACAAGTGATGGGTTAGAGAGCATACAGTGAAGTCATTTTTCTTAGAATTCTTCCGAAGACCGTCAAATTCTAACCACAAAAACTCCGGAGCCCAGAACCCTTGAGGTCAAACAACAGTTATCCGATACGCCCAAACTGCGTCTTCCACCCAATCTGGTGGGTTAAGAAGAGCATGCGGCCGCCATATCACTCCTTTATCTGTGCAGTGATGTACGGCAACCTGCAAGTCAGCCTCTCATCACCCCTCTTTGGCTCGTTGTCTCATCGCCTGCAGGTACCCCTCCTAGAGGCGCTGTTGCCTAGTTGGTGTTTTCCTAGCGTACATGGTGAAGCGAAAACTCAACTGGTCCCCACGCAAATGTTGTCTAAGCTTCGAAGGGTTCACGATGCCAAGTTGCACGGATCCCAGTGGCGTACTCTATCCCCTAAGCTGATTTCGACACCGCTCAGGCCTTCTCAACCTCGAGCACCGAAATGCCGCAGTAGTCTGCAGAGGCATGGCTGGCTCATGCATCTCAAGAAGTCATTAATCTTGAATACGAGTGTATAGCTGAGCTCCAACCCCCATGTGAAGAGAAGCTACCTTTCTTTTCCTCGTGCATCATCTCCAAATAACTACATGCGGAAGGCTAGTGCAACCCCAGCACCGCCTCATCACATTTTGGCTGCAAGCTGTGATGGTGCAGAAGAAACCATAGCACGCCTCATGAGATTTGTAACCCGCGTTTCTGAATCACTCTCAAACACTCTCGGATATTTCTTGACCAAGGCGTTTTTCGGCGTTTAGCTGAGGGTCAATGAAGTTAGCAGATTTTACAAGCTCAAGGATGGGATAGCTTGGCTCTCGTAAAACCCCAGACCGCCTGGTAACCACAAACTGTTTAAGATTTATAAATATGAGGTTTTCTACTTGCTTTGAAAATATGCTTCGCCTCTCCAATTATCTTTCACTCTATCGTTTGAACAATTCACTGCCTTGGGTTCTCTCGTCTTGTTCCTGAGCAACGAAACTCGAAAATATTGATAATGCCTACGGTTATTCCAGCCGCTGATAAATTGCCCCTTGCTGTCCGCAAGAATGGTAAACACGCCTTTCTACGATAATCATTGAAAACAGTTAACCAGAGCTAGTGCGTGACGAGTATGAAGCCAAACGTACAGACTTCGAGGAGCAGATTTCTAAGCTCCTCGGAACGGCCTGGAAAATTGACATTAACCCAAATGCCATCTGGGTCTACGCCGAGGAACGAAGCTATGGTAGAGACTCCCTAGGAGCTTGCCTTGCATCGTATGTCTCTTGCCCATCACCTCTTTACTTCTTTGTCGATCTAACACAGCCCTGTCAAGGTACATCTCCGACGCAATATACAACCTTAAGTACTTCCTTGAGAAGCACGGCGATCAAGGCAAAGACGAAATCAATACCGTCTGCTCTACACACACCCTCACTCTCGCCTTCGATGAGTCTGGCAAGATCCGTTACTGCGGCTGCGACGTGCATGATGGTAAACTACGCATGCTGTTCCAAGAGAATAACCTAGGTACCAACATCTCACACGCCCTGCAAGAGCTCGAGGATGCGCTGTCGGCCGCAAACGCCAACCCTGCACTCAGCTACTCTGCACGCCACTCTATCACGAAGGAGTGGGACAACGAGGCCGCGGAGCTCCAGAAGAAGATCGGCGCGCAGCTTAACAATGACAAGATTGTTATCTCGCCTAACTTCGAGGAAGTCTATGCAGCGCTGAAGGATGAGAAGGTCGTTCGTGATGGTCGACCTGATTGGGAGAAGCAGCTCGGGTACATGGTGATGCAGTACTTCAGGGGTTTACTGTATACGCTTGAGTACCAGAAGTTCGGCTCGGATGATATGTTGCAGGAGGGTTTCGCGGAAGCGGTGGAAAAGGGTGAGATCAAGTTCCGCGTTGTCAAGAAGTTGGCGAGCGGGAGCTACAACGAGTCTGTGATCGAGGACGGCGTGTTCTACATGCAGACTATTCCTGGGGAGTGGGGGACCAATTGCAGCGATGTGGCCAGTAGGATTGTGGATATTTTGTAAATAAGAAAATAACAGCTTGATGTGCCTCAATAGGTGATTAAGCCGGATGATTGGATTCGTGTGAAAAGCAAGATGAAAAGGAGTGAACTTTAGTTAGCGGATGAATCTCGTAAAATATATTCGTTCGCATTGAATCCTTGTGTGGGCTAGGTCAGTATGATGTAGCCTAGGCATCAAGACTTATCCTAGTTGTTCTATACGCCGTAGAAGAGCTTCACGTTCTTCAGCGTTAATTCCTTCCTCCGGCACTCTACAAAGCGCGTTAGTCCAGCTTTAGTCCTCTCCGAGCGAACTTACGAGACGAAACCAATAAAAGCCCAAATGTAGAAAGTCCCTGTGAACGCCATAATCCACTCTAATATCCCCGCAATCTTCCAATGCTCGGATCGCATAAGAGAGTAAAACGCTACACCTAAGCAGAAATCTATAGAAATAGTCATAGCACTTAATATGCAGCTAATCAGGCGCAAGCATCAGAACTACTATCGTTTCGCGAAATCTCGAGGAACAAACTTACTACACCCTTAGTCTTCGAAACGGACTCGGGTTCCATGTTTGGTCGAAGTAAACAATTGTTGTGGCAATCGCAGAGAAGGCTAGTCCCACAAAGCACACGAGGAGAAGCACTGCATGTTCTTCATGAAAGCGCAACGTATCCATCCCCGCAAGCAGGACCAGCGCAAGACTAGCCACGACACCGGAGATCATTGCAAAAATGGAAAGGCTTTTTTTCCACCTTACGTCATCAATTCCATACATACGATGACTGTAGCGCGCGAAATGTACAGCGCAGACCGTCAAAATAAACGAGACAGCAGTAATGCTACCTCCTACAAGAAAGAGGGGTTTAAGGGTAAACGCAGCCATGTCGGATATGAAGCTAAGCAATAAGTGTCAGTAATTATAAGTAGGGGACGAAGGTCCCGTGTATTTAAATACTATAAACGCACGCTACGCATGGGTTACTTTGCATAGGGTATTTTGGCATGCCTTTCGCAAGCCATGTAACCAATAGCGCAAAAAGCGTAAAAAACCATGCGAGACCTGCAAGAAATGGACAAAGCCAAAGATGCTGAAGAGGTACTTGATTGAGAAACATTGCGGTTAAAACGAGAACAAATAATCGAGAAGCAATGCGAAGATAAACATAGGAAGAGAATTGCGATGTGGGAATGAGATGGAGGCGAGATGGGAAAGTTCAAAATGCATCCCTCACATGATCAATTTATCTTCGGTTCGGATTCTCTATTCTGGCAACCCCGACTTATTCCCGCCAAAAGGGAAGGTGAGCATGTGTGTGGCATGGCTATGTTTTACGCCTCTGACATACAGGTCAAACCTCGGACTATCCTCTCTGGAAATAGATTGTCAAATGGCTTGGTTCAGCGATTTTATCATGAAGTTCTCTTACGTAAAAGTCACGCTAGCAGGGAGGGCCTTCAATTTATATGCGGCAGCCCCTTGCGCATGTATATTCACTGGTAATAATCATAGAGCATATTCTTGTACTCGGACAAGACATGTCCTTTCGAGACTGCCGTCCCGGTTAGTCGGCATCACCGCCCCTTGCGCAGGCGCGAACCTGCTCCACTCACCTTCTCTCATTCTGTTCGCCCTCCGCTCAGGTGGTTTTCCTCACTTACTCCGATTTACTAATTATGCCCACTACTAATCACTACCCCTACTACATCTATTCTGTCCACTTTAGACGATAATATGCGAGTGCCCAGTTTTAGGTCTTAAGGGCGCTGAAACGGGAACCCTCCGAGGCCAGGCATATACCCACACATACATACATGTACAGTGCCAAGACATTTGTTTCCCGACAC
>KV748760.1:0-11353 GCA_001692915.1 Glonium stellatum | reverse complement strand
GGGTGGCGTAGTAGGGGGCTGGGGGCGGGTAGTAGGGGTCGCCTCTGCTGGCGCGGTCGGAGGGGTCTGGGTGGAGGGCGTGGGCGGGGACGAGGGCGTAGGAGTAGGGCGATTGCACTTTGATTAGTGGCGCGGGGGGCTGGCAGGAGAGTGCGTTGCCCATGCCCGCTTGCTGGTAGTGGTGGAGTTTGGGCCTGTGGGCTGTGATGGGGTTGAGGCGAGGGTAGTAGGGTTTTGGGGGCTAGATAGCTGGCTGTTTTGTGATGCTCCGGCGCTGAGGAGATGTTGTTGAATGGAGGAGCGAGTAGCTCCGTCGACATCAATATGAAGAGAGAGTGTTGGAGCGAGGAAAACAGAGCGATTGGTGAGTGGATAAAGAAATAGATGGGCTTGGTGCCTGTAAAGTAGCATGCTGTATACCCTGGGGGAATTTGCGGCGGAGTCAGACTAAAAAGATATTTTTCAATGTGGGTATGCACCGATGTTAGGAATGCTATGTAAAAGCTGTTTGTGAGGCGGTATGGTAGTTGTTTGCTCGAGTACGGAGGTTGCACAAACGACACAACCTAGGTATTGAAGTCAGCAGAATCAGCGAGAATCACAGTTAGATAGGTAAGCAAACTTTCATATCGTAGCGTCACATCACATGACGAGAAAAAGATCCTTCGAACGCTATAAAGTGTTTTGGACAATGTATTCTTCATCCTCTGCATCAGGTCTCATTCATTACACAGAGGTCTCGTGAAACAGCCACCCACCAGAACGCCAAAGCCAGAACTGACAATAAAAAGAATAGAAAGAGAAAGCCCGAGAAAAGTGAAGAGAAGACAAGCTGTACAGCCAAGGCATGTAAGACCAACTGCCAATAGAAACAATGTGAATAGTTCATCACTAACATCGCCGCGCAGCGACATGCCTAAAAGAAAGAAAAGAGAAGCGTCATTGAAATTCAGCCTAGAATATCATCGACCGTACTTGGTCTCTCCTCGCAGTTCTCCTTGGACTTGTATGCCGCAGATCCTTCTCTATTGGTGGCGGGGGAGGCTGTTGCGCCTCTCGCTGACTCCATTTCTGGGGACTTGACGGCGCGCTTTTGCTGCTCGCTCGTTCGTTTGGCTGAGGTTGAGACCGTGGGCGATGCTGTCCACCTTGCTCTCTTAAAGCCTTTGCTTGTGCCAGTTGCGGTGCCTGGTTCTTCTCTTTTCGTTCCTTTTCAAGAACCATCTCGGTCCAAGCCTTAGTACCGCCAACATCCTTGCCCACTGTTTCTGAGAGCACCTTCATCCAACCGGCTTTTTGTTCGGCATTATCGGCGTAGAAGTCGATAACCTCGCCATTAGCAAAGCGGATCCTGAAGCCTTCCTCAACAAACATGTAGCCTTCTTCCTCCTCGGCGAACGCTGATTTTCGGCGACCACCATTCTTTGAAGAGGAAGGTTCAGTAAGAGCGCTTCGATCATCAATGAGCTTACTAGCTTTGGCGAGATTAATCGTTGCGCGGGGTTGACGCGTGGACTCGTGATAGGCGGTGAGCTTTGTGCCATTTAGACGGAAGAAACGGCGACGCCAATACTGTGCAAACATTAGCATCACCTAACACGAAGCGCCTCGCTCGTCTATGACCGAGTCACGTAGGATGCATGTTGAGAGACACTTACTGGACAATCACCACCCTGCTGACTTAAATGCCCCTCCCATGATCTCTCCTTGGTTTCCTCTGCTTCCTTTAGCTCGCGTATGCAGGCATTCATGCTCTTAGGCATATCCTCATCCTTAGCACCCTTAGGCTTAGGGATGTAAAGCAGCTGCAGACTTAATTTGGCAATGCGATATGGTGGTCGCCGCACAACACCGCCACGCTTACTCTTAACACTGCTAACGCCTGAATCGTCAACAGCCCATTCGTTGAAACACGGCACGTCAATTTCGAAAGGACGACCGTATGCTTGATTCTCGTGGTTCTTGAGACAGACGTAGGCACGAGCGAAAGATCCATCTGGACCGACAAGGTCGTGTAGAAGGTCCCAAGCTGTCGGCTGTTGGCTTGCACGCTTGGCTTGGAGCTCCTGTTGGTGTTTCTGAGCAGCGCGCTCATTTTCCTCTTGCAGCTTGCGTTCCTGCTCCTTGCGCTTCTTAGGCGATGCAAGAAGGCGACTGAAGGCTGAAGCTGACTTCTTATGATTTACAACTTTGGCAGGGGAAGCATAAACAAGTTGCGGTTGTGGGGGCACTTCGAGTTTTGTTTGTAAAGTAAGCTGAAATTCGAGGTCGTTAAGAACGACTAGCTCGAATTCTTGGCCGATAGGGGCGTTGCGGCCAAGCTCGAGCCAGGATGTTGTTACGCAGTGCAAGCCATTGTCAAGCGTAAGTTGAAACCATGTTTGCTCAGCTGTGGTTCTCGTTAGCGGCTCAGTTTTCAATAAATACCATAAAGGGTTACTCACTTCTGGGTAAAGGCATGTCAAGGTCCTTGACTCCAACAACTTTGACAAAAAGTCTACCTCGTTCTGTGCCATCATCTGGGTCTTCTCCGGCCATTTGCTGGCCTTCAACGACTGTGCTTAGACCGGCCTGAACGTTACTCTCTTGGCCTGGTAAAGGAGGAGCAGGGCCGTTTGCTGCCCTTCTTGGACCACCAGAGGCTTGACGGACACTCTTTCGCCTCACCTTACCATTCCAAGGCTCCGTGGTCCAAGCAGGTTTACGCTCAGCACTACCCTTTCGTGGGCTGCTGCCCGCAGATCGCGTACCTTTCGCAGCAGGGGTGGGGCCTTCGCCCGTGGGCGACATAGGCGGCTGCTCATCACTGAACTGCCGACTACTCGCAACAACAACTTTTGTATTTTGCCTCATCAAATATCCTTTCTGCGTGAGTGTATACTCGTTAGTGGAACTGTTCTGATAAGAGAAACCTTGTCCACAGATATATTCTGCGCCCGCATGGCTCGAAGAAGCCGCTGCGGATAAAACAGGAAACAAGCAACTAGAGGGAATTGGAAATAGGTCTACCTTCTGGGCCTCAATGACGCGGTCAAACTCCTTGTCTAAACCGAAGCTCAGGTCATCAGATATCCCGCTCACAGGAATATCGAGCTTCATTCTATTACTCTCTCGGCGCTTGAGGTTTTCCTTATTTGATCCATCGCTGTTCTCTTCGCCAGACTCGACGTCCGATCCATTAGAAATCTCCAGGCTCATCGAGAGGCGGTTAGGGCTTCGTTCTGGGATAGGTGGTGGGTGCTCGCCGCTGACTTGACGCCTCGCCGCTGCCATGCTAGCCGTATCTGAAGGGGCCAGAGATGCACGGGTCTTTAACCCTGCGCCTGGGGCTTTGATGGTCGCGATTGGCTCTGGGACTGCTGGAGAATCTCGTTCTGGGGGCTCAATGACTGGATGACGAATTACCGAATCAGGAGTGCCCGGTTCTTCTTCTTCATCGAATCCTTGACCAGGGAATTTCGGAAGACGAAGCTGCTCCTCCGGCGTACTAGGCCGCGGCAGAAGTTCATGCACAGCCTCAGTAGGGAGCGTGGGCTTGTTCGATGAGGGCTTTGGTACATTTGCAGTAGATGGGCTCATGTATGACTCAAGCTTGAGGTTGAACTCGTCGTCTCCGAGAAATGACCCAAAATCGGGTAAGTTGCTGTGCTTTTGCTCAATCTCTTCCTTGCTTTCAGGCTTTGGAGCTAGATAAGCCTCAGGTTTGGGAGTTGGAGGACCATCAGATTCGGTGGTGCTATTGGATTTTTGTTGATCTTCTTCCTCTTCTACCGGCTGCGTCGAGTATTGGCTCGCATCATCGTCCTCTTCGGACTCTTCATCCAGTCTATGGTGGATAACTGATGTTTCCTGGTCATAGTCATCCATCCGAGAAGGGGATCGCTCTGGGCTGTACATTTCCGCCATAGAATAGGCATCCACAACACTGTCACCATCACTTTCGCCCTTTGCTGTGATATCTGGGACCTCAGTATCAAAGTTCGAGGACCCCTCGCGAGAAGGAATGGGAACATCGGGATCAAGATCAGCAAGGTCCCCATAACTCCGCTCGGGGCTTGAGGTATGAGAAGAGTAATCATAATCGTATTCATCGAAGTTACGGCTCTTCACCCTTCGCAGGATAGACTCGCGTGAGATTCGTGGCGCTTTGTAATCTTCGAGTTCAGACATGTCAACATCATCCACGGAGTCCTCATGTACTTGAATGCCGAGACCGAGCTCCTTCTTTGCAGATTTCAAAGTAGAGAACGATTCATTATGGCTTTCCTGAGTTGGAGTATCGGTATTACGGTCTTCGAGACCCATAAGACGAAGCCTGTCCTCAAGCGACATTGATGGATCCCGCATGTTCAGAATGTCAGACTTGGAAACACCAGCAGCACGGGGGGGTAGTGGAAGTGACCGCTGGGCGGAACTGACACGCTCGGCGGTAGCAGAGAGACCGACGCTTGAGTCGCGCTTACTACGATTGCTTGACGATTGCATCCCAGGCAGTGGAGGCAATGGGCGAGATTCACCATCCGAAGTGCCTGAAGCGCGCCGCGCATCCGCAGTTGCAGCTCCATTGGGTCCGGCATTCGGCGTAGGGCTAATTTCCCTTCCATCAAATGGGTCTTCGAAAGTGTCTGCCAAAGAAGTGTTGGCCACTTCAGGGCTCATATGCCGCCAATCTTCAGGAAGAACGACTGGTGTCTTATCCGTGTCCTCCAGGGAGGCATCGAAACTATCATCCCGATCCATCGACGATCCGCGGTCGAAGCTCTCATCAAATTCATCACCTGAATCAAAGCTGCCCTCCCGGGAGCCTGATGCTACCGACGAAGGGTCTGGTGTTACCATCTCATATTCATTGATTGTTGGTGGTGCGGCATCAAAAGTGACGCTTTTCGCATGGCGGCGTAGAGGGCGAGGCGTCTGATGCTTGAACTGATCCTCATCTTCCGACCAGATACTGGATTCGGGGTCGTAGGCCTGACCGATGGCGCTGAAGCGGCCATTACTTGAGAGAGATGATTTCGTAGGTGATGGTTGTTCTTTGCTGGGGGATGCTTGTTCTTTGCTGGGTGAGGCTGATGCTTGTTCTCGTGCGGGTGAGGAAGACTGAGGTGAGGCAACAGAAGCTTTCGCAAGGGGCTTGCTTGGGCTAAGAAGAGGTATCTTACTCAAACTCTCGCCTCGCCGGTGCCCCTTGAAGTCTTCGTTTTGCTTTCGAAGGCCATCTAACCCACGCCCACCGAAAGCGTTGCCTTGTACTTGGACACTAAGAGGGCGGCCCGCAGCAAGCGGACGTTCGACAACCGGTACTGAAGTAGGGTCGTACTCGTTCTTCTGTTCGCGTGCAAACATGCTGCTGTTCTTGACGCGGGACGCTTTCTTTAGATTCTCGATGGAGGAGCGTTTAGGCGAAAGGGTATGGTCCCGGTCGAAGTCGTTCTCCGAACCAAAGCGACCTGGAGAAGTAGGATCTCGCTCTTTCCAAAAGAGTCTTGGTGAGTTGTTGAATGGCGAAGAATCAAATGGGGATGAGTCCCGAGTGAGCATCATTTTCTTGTGCTACGTTAGCTGGATAGCTCAAGGTTGAGGAATGTGGGCCGGCAATACCTTCGTTGCTTGGTTGAAGCTAGGGGAGTTCCTTCTACGCTCTGTGGAGCCAATCTCCGAAAGTGGACGCTGGAAGGCGCTACCAGACATTTTGGATGGCGATGATGACGGCGTTGTTTTGTTTATGCGGAGAGGAGGTACCTTTGCAACAGCACGTACATGTCAATCTTCTATCAGCAAGCATTAATTTTTACAAACTGCTTACTCCTTCAGAAGGCATATCCTTCATCCAGCAGGCCCAGTAAGAATTGGCCACGCAGGTCCAGTCTCGGTGCTACGACTGGAATGCGTGTGAAGAATGCGCGCGAGCTCCTTCGAGGAGGATTTGCGAAAGAGTGGTTGGTCAATAGATGTGCGCAATAAATGACGACTATTGAAGTGAAGATAAATGAAGCCTGAAGGCAAGCCTACGGCGTAGTTGGAGGTTGAAAGAGATAGAGGTCTGGTAAAGTGTGGGTGTGGGTGGTGAGAGAAGACTTAACTGGTCATGATATGACTTGATTTGCGCGCAGCCGCCAAAACAACCCAGATTGCGGGTGTTGCTTGAGCAACAATCAGCCACTATTACCTTAGCCACAGGTTTAGCCCCAGCTTGGCATACCGGCATCTCGGATTTTCTCCCGTCGCCTTTCAAAACTTCCACCAGTTTCCCTTGATATCAACCACATTGTATATTGTGAATGTCCCGTCTTGGGACTCCTCCGTCTTTTACACTTGTCACACAATTCTAATTGCTTTCGTCTATTGTTATACAAAAAGCGTATACACGAACATGCTCCGCCCATCTTCCCGACTATGCCCTTTCTGTGAAGTACGATCACTGTTCAATACCAGACCGTCAGGCGCAACTTCAGCATCATGGCAACAATTGCGGTCTTACGCCCAACTCGAAAGGCGGAGGCCTTCTAGGATGATTCTTTCTGCAAATGTTGCTCGTCCTCCGCTTAGAACCGCCCCGGACAGTAAACCGCCACGAAGAAGATCCAGCGACCCATTTGCGGGTCTGAATCAGAC
This sequence comes from Glonium stellatum, assembly GCA_001692915.1. NCBI lineage: Eukaryota > Fungi > Ascomycota > Dothideomycetes > Gloniales > Gloniaceae > Glonium > Glonium stellatum. The sequence goes on along the minus strand of KV748760.1, from coordinate 4,738 downwards.
CGAAGCACGCGTACCAATTCCAACGGAGAGAAGATCACGGACTGAGTACCAGCGCTCTTCGGATGGGAGGGAGCAACGACCGGCAAGAAAGCAATCGTCTGAGCCTTTCAAGGCTTTGAAGATGCAACGCTCATTGGCAGCAGTTCCTTACGGAACTCGATCCTCGATTAAAAGTAAAATCAGCGAGATTGATTCATTCGAACAGTTCCCGCTGCTTCCAATCATCAAGCAAGCAATTGGGGATGCTCTGCCAGATCTAGAAGATGTCACACCCACGCCAGCTCAACGAGTCGCCATACCAGCCTTGTTAGGGGTAGAGAACGCACGCGTACGCCAGAGAAATCCAGTGGAAAAGAGTGGGATGGAACAATTCTTGTTAGCGGCTGAGACTGGCTCGGGAAAAACGCTGGCCTATATGCTTCCCGTCTTGGATGCCATCAAGCGAGCAGAGGCGGCCGAAGCCGAGGAAGAGGCGCGAGAGAAGGCAGCAAAGGAGGCAGAAGACGCAGCGAAGAAAAAGGACAATATATTTGAACTGGAGCCTCCACCATTATCGAACGAACCGCACCCCACCAGTGGACGACCACGCGCCATCATCCTAGTCCCCACTGCGGAGCTAGTTGCACAAGTAGGTGTAATTGCAAAATCTCTCTCCCACGTTGTCAAGTTCAAGACCGCTCCTATATCCGCAAACAGAACCGCAACAGTTATTCGGAGTCTTCTTTTTTCTCCAAGAGGGGTGGATGTGGTGGTCAGTACTCCTCATTTGCTAGCGAGCATTGCAGAAAGCAATCCGAACATTCTCAGCAGAGTCACTCACCTAGTTATCGACGAAGCTGATTCCCTTCTGGATCGGTCCTTCTCTCCATTGACCTCCGAAATCATTGATAAATCTTCTCCGTCCCTCCGTCAACTAATTCTCTGCTCGGCCACCATTCCTCGTGGCCTGGACTCCTACCTCCAAAAGCGCTTCCCTGATATTAAGCGCCTAGTAACACCAAATCTTCACGCTATCCCCCGCCGCGTCCAACTTGGTGTTGTTGATGTGAACAAGGAGCCCTATCGCGGTAATAAAGATCTGGCCTGTGCAGACACCATCTGGACCATTGGACGTGCGGCAGCCGAATATGCTTCTGAAGGAAAGGAACGAGTTGATACCAAGCGCATCATTGTTTTTGTTAATGAACGCGAGAAGGCTGTCGAGGTAGCCGAATATTTAGCAACAAAAGGCATTGATGCCATCGCCCTAAATCGCGACACGTCCAGCGAACGCCAATCGCGGATCTTAGCTTCGTTTAAGGGACTCGCAAAAGACGAAGAGCCGCCAACCCTCGATCCCGCACGGACTGCTCAGCCAAACTACATTCCCGCAAGCACAACCTCTTCCGATTCCTCCACGCTGCAACGACGCCGCCAACTCCTCAACACAAAAGTCATCGTGACCACGGATCTCGGCTCTCGCGGTATTGACACCCTTGCTGTACGCCATGTGATTCTCTATGACGTTCCGCATACGACCATCGACTTTATTCATCGCCTCGGCCGCACAGGCCGCATGGGCAGACGAGGGAGAGGGATCGTCTTGGTTGGGCGAGGTGACCGGACAGACGTCGTGAAGGAGGTCCGAGAGGGGATGTTCAAGGGACAAGCGCTAATCTGATCAAATGTTTAGAAATGTTAAAATATGTAGGATAATTGTACGGAAAAATATGATACAGGAACGATACGATATCGCCGCCTTTATGATTATATAAACCGAGCTCCTCTCCGTCATTTCATAATCGTCATGGGTTTCTGATAGTGGGCTTGTCGATAAAACCTGCAGCTCCCCGCAACAAAGACATTGAGTCTCAGCCTTTGGATTTGAAGGCTTCATGGCTCAGGTGTTACTGAGGCGGGGAATAGTGATGCTCTGATTTTTGTCTTCAGTGGCTCCGGCGATAAATTGCATGGCGGCACTTAACCTGGAAGAGCAACATATGTTAAGATTTATAGTAGTTTCTGGAGCCTTTAGAACAGTGAAAAGGCCTTCGAGGCCGGCGGTAAACCTGTTTCCGTAAAATTTTCTTCACGCTATAGTGATCCTCATGCGAACAAAGACTACGCCTCAGCTTTTATTCTTATGTCAATTATCCCTCACACTCGTACCCTTGCAAGTCTCTTTTGCAGCGAGTGTAGCCTTAGTGTCGATAATATGACGCGGCTTCCCTTTTTCCCTTAGTTGGAGACAGACTCTCTATTTTACACACATTTTTGTTGTTATGAGCAGATTTGCTTTAAGCTTACGGCCAGACAGTGTCCGCAGCCGAACCGTGCTCATTCGGGGTAGCGTAGATGTAATTCATTGAGTCAAGTCGCTTTTCTAATCTATCACTGCTCAACGCTACTAACGCTCACTTTCCAAAGCAACCGGAGATAAATATTTACTATACACCAAAACTCAACTCTTCGGCGGTATCGCTACCTAATAGGACTAAATCACGGTAATGAATCACTCAGGCGAGTTACTCGATGATTGCTTCACTCGTCGAACATAACGAGACACAAACCATGAAGAACCCTGCAACCATTGCTGTCTCAAAAGCCTTTTCCAAACCACGGAGGAACACCTCTTCTGGAAATAAGACCTCATCACCCCCCAGTGCTAGACAAGGCTCCGCGTGACATTCTTCGTATTTGCATGGATACCGTTTGAGCGACCGGGCACAGGGACAGGGACTACTTTATTAGCTAATTACTATGACTGGGCCACCCTCAGCTCATGCGATAACTCTAATTTCTACCGGAATACATCTTGGGCGCGCTACTCATCCTAATGCCGCAATCAAAGACGCGCTATCCAACTAGCTCGTTTGAGCTTTCGCTCGAGGCTTGCTTATTTGAGAGTACAATGTTTCACACGTTTGCTCTAGACCGGATTCCTACATTCCCCAGCCTGAGGAAATGCATCGATAGAGGACAGAAAGCTGTCTAGATCAGCTTCTTAGAATCTCATCGCAAACTGCCTATTTATAATTAGCATAATCACGCATTCGGGTGATTAAGAATCTTAGCTGCTCTTCCCTCTTTCCCCATCTTCTTGGATAAAACAAAATTTCTAGTATCACGCACCTCGTGCTACAGAGCTCTTGGATCTTGAATGCTTGGATATCTCTTAGAGTGCTTGAAGAGGCTACTATCCTTCTCCTACAATATATGCGGTACTAGATATCATGGGGGTGTCTATCCTATAATCGAAAATATATTACCAAAGGAGTTACTTTGAGATTCTCGAGATCAAGCAGATTAACTAGGATCTCAGAGCTTACATCTACTAAAGGTCTTAAGGAGCCTTTTCAACTTCATAAAGTTGAGGATCATTGGTGTCCCCGGGCTAGCCCTAGTGTGTACCTTCGATTATTACAGACTTTCATGGAGAAACTTACTTCTAAATATCGAGGGTATTTCCATTTCTTAAATCAGCAGGATTTTGAACCTATGTCAAGAAGTATGAGCTTTGATATCACCATTATATTATCGGTTCTGCCCTACCTCCATAGATATAGAAAAAGAGTCCTTATACACTGTTCAAAGGCGCGTGTTGTAACATTTTCCAATTCAAAAGGGCCAATTCTCTTCAACCTCAACGCTTGACACGTTGGCGCTACTATAAATAGATGCTTGTATTATAATAAGAGCTTGATGTGGGAAGCAAGTATACCGTATTTGTACATTTATCCCATAGTCCTATCAACCAATTCTGTGACGGGTGACATTAGGACCGGATACTGACAGTTACTTGGAAGAGATTTCAAGCAGTGTTGAGCATATTATGAACGGGTTCAGATAAGTGATATAGACCATATCTACAAACTCTCCGGCACATAACGGCTTGAAAGCATTAATCTACGCGTGGTATTCTACCAATGTCCCATTTTCCTCCAATGCAAGACCCACCTACGACTCATCAGCATTGTCCCTCACGGTCACCTTTACCTTACGGGCTTGGTCATATAAAAATCGTGGCTCTTCGCATGAATTCTTGTCCAAGCTCAGTGCTTTTATCCATATTCGATATTATTTAACATTTACTAAATATTAAATATTTAAATTTAATATTCAATATCAATACAATATATTGAATACTAAAAGTTATTAGATATTAACAATTTTTAGAGTTAAGATAGTAAAAATAAGATATAAATGCCTTAATAGATAACTTAATAAATAACTCTGGCCCTTAAACGATACGTGCGCATTTTAAATTTATTAGATAAACATATATAAAGTCAAAATGCATAAACATTGAATTTAGTTTTGTAGAATATCGCACACCATATTATTAAATTTTTATACGCCCTATATACACCCAATCTTCAACCACTTAATTTTCAACCACCTAATCTTTAACCACATAATCTTCAACCACCTAATCTTTAACTATCTAATCTTTAACTAACACCATGCCTTTCTCATCTACTAACGTAACAGACGACGATAATACATCTTCCTCTACTATTTCGGAGCTTAATTCGGATCAGTTTACCTACTCTATTATATACTTAGCAGATCAAGAAGGAGAGCCCAATAAGCCACCACCAACTACATCAAGCCAAGAATCGTAAAGTTAACGATAGTGATAAAAGCGGAGGTGAGGGCGGAGATAAAAGAGCTATTGTATTTTAAAGCTCTACTAAAGCCTAAAGCTATACAAAGCTTAATTATACTATTGTGAATCTATGAGAACTCTGATTTGAAA